>JAJONR010007472.1:0-39600 GCA_029582245.1 Solanum etuberosum
GAGGGGGTTTTAATAGAGACGACGGAGTAAAAAAGGTTTTTTTTTTTTTTTTTTTTTTGGATTTCAAATGTCTGAATTGACTTTTTTTCATCCATAGTTGACTAGATTATTGAAAATAAAAATTGTGTGTATTTTTGAAATGAAAAAGAGTTGTTATTATATTTTTACAAATAAGTTATATTTATCATTTGTTATATTTTTTTAATATATTTTTCTTTTTTTAATCCGACTTTAAGCGATATATTTTTGTATTTGTACTTTTAAAGAGATTATATTTATTTATTTTTACTTTTATGTCACATTTTGTTTTTTTTTACGTGGCATTGAAATTTAAGTGGTATATATATTTTTTTTTCCATTAAGTATATTAATATATTTGAACTTATCCAAGATGCTCACTCGATCTACTAAAAATAATAATATGATATCATTATTTTAAAAGGGATAAAAATTAAACACTAGCTCAAGATAAAGAAATTTGTGTATATTAAGGGTGACAAATAGATGGATTAGATATGAATCGGGTGAATTGAGCTAAAATAGAATGGATTGGACTACGATGAGTGAATTGAGCTAAAATAGAATGGATTGAACTACGATCTATCGATTAAATATGGATAAAAATAAATTTGGTGAAATATGAATCGGATAAAATGATCTTAATCCATATTTACCCTTCTTTATTTCTTTATTCAACTTTTTTCCTTTTTTAGCTTTTTATTTCTATTTTAATTCTTCTTACCTATTTTTTTTTTGGTCTTTCAAGTATATTTTAAATGTATAGTTATGAATTATGATATGATGAATGTATAATTGGACTTGTACATTCAAATTGATCAAATACATCCAATAAAAAAAAATTAAAAGAAAAGAACATTATTTCCATAAACGTGTGAATTCTTAACTACCCAACAATACTTTGCTCCATACAACATAATTGGTCTAGTAATCACTCTATCAAAAAACCTTATTTTTTAAGTTTTGTTGGCACATTCTTATAACACCCTAGCTTAGGATAAAAAGTCCCGCATCAACAAAACACAAAAAAGATGTTGAGTATATAAGTCTGCGGAAAGCCACTTGACTGTAAGGAGAGGAGCACCCCCTGTTTTTTTCTTTCCCTCATAAGCCTCTGCTGCTTCCATAACATGGGCCTTTGACGTGTGAAGCAGTGTCAAACCAAAATACCCAACAAGCATTAGCTCTCCCTGAAAAGGAGGTGATACAGCCGCACCTTCCAGTACGGCTACCTTGTTACGACTTCACTCCAGTCTAATGATGCGTTTCAAAGTCGTACATATTTAGACACTGGAACAAACAATATCGCTAACGGATTGGAACATTACATTATCACATAGGTACTATATTGCCCCAATACATTGAAGCTTCATCTCCTTACCCCTACCTTGCGGAGGTAGAGACGCTGTATAATCTCTATGACATGAATTAAGTTGGAAAATTCCAGACAAAAAGATCACACAATTCACATATCTGTACAGACAGAATCCAATTACAAAGAGAAACAAATCCAACATCGTGTTTTTTTTAATCTGGATCAGCACCTGGAAATAAGGCAATAGTTCATTGCTCTTACTGATAATCGAAAGAGCTCAGAAAAAAGAATTTAATGAAGTTGACGTCTATAAACAAACTTAGTTCCATTCTGAGCTGAAACGAATTTTAAGAACACGATGAACGAAAAATAGAAAGGAACTACATCTATGTATATATATGTTTCAAGAATCAACTTCTGAAGAAGGTGAACTATGTGTGTGGTTTGACCTACTCTGTAGTATCAGGCTCCAACTTTGGTACAATAGCAGCTGAGAGTTCTATATGAGATGCACGTACAGCGCCTATTAGTTGCTCAGGCAACTCATCCGGGGTGTTTCCCTAACACAAATTAGCGAATAACAATATCAGATTCAGCATATACATAGCAACCTCATAGAGAGGATTACAATTAGTAAGGAAGTTTTCGAGAAAAGATGAATAACACATTTGCATGACCTCCGGAAAAAATGTCAAATACATCAATCCGAATCAGTTTCATCTTCTTTTTGTCATTAGGGAGGGGGGATGCTTGGGGGTTGGTAGGGATATGAATTTTATTAGTGCAGAAAATTTCGACTAGAAATGAATGTTTACAAAAAAAATCATGAACATACACAAAAAATACAACGACCAAACTAAAAGATTACACTGGGATATCTCCTTTAAAATTCATCTTCATTACTAAGCAGGTAAGAGTTCCCTTTTTATTTCCCTCTAGGCTCTAGTAGTTCAAATGCTTCCTTTTGAAAGTTTATTTGGCACTGTTATCTACTTTACGTACAACGATGCAGGCACTTCTAAATATTCTCAAGTCCAAGATATCATATAGTGTTTGTGGAAAATTACTTGAATGGTGTGTGAAATGGTTCTAGGGGAATTCTCTGTGAACCTGAATGCTTTTTTGACATTGTGACAATTTCAATCCACCTAAAGAAATCACTACACATTGAAAAACTTTCTATAATCCATGCAGTAAGATGATACCAACACTGCAAGATCAAGCATCGTACAATTGATTAATTTCCATCCTACCGAAATGAATGGTCCACCCATCCTCCTTAAGTTTTCCATGATTATCATATTCTTGAAGAAAGACTTCGTATCAACAAGCCTTGATGGGCAAAGTTACCCGGTCCCTATGTTGGTGCGGTCTAAGTTGCTCGGACTCGGGAGGGGGTGTCCGATACGGGTGAGGATCTAGAGGTCGGATCCTTCATGATCTAATTTTTAAGATTCGGGGATATGGATCCATGTATGGATACGGGTACGGGGATTCACCTAAAAATAATTAAAATATCTAAAAATAGAATTATTAAACCTAAATTATGACATATTATGTGGAGAACTTGAGGAGAATCTTGGAAGGCGTATTCAATTTTACCTTAGCTTCTGTATTGACTACAGAAATCATTAAAACTATCCAGACTTTTCCCATCGATTTTGGTCAAAGTACCCAAAATCGGTTGACCAAATTGGACACGGATCCCACACCCACACCCACACCCATGTCGTGTCGACATGGGTGCGGCACCAAAAGTGAAGAGTCCGAGCAACTAGGTTGGTGGGACTTGTGCTGGATTATGATTGAACGCCTCTAAGTCAGAATCCGGGCTAGAAGCGACGCATGCTCCCCCCGTCCGCTTGCCGACCCGCAGTAGGGGCCTTTGGCCCCGAGATGACAAGTATCCAGTAGAATAGTCTAGGTGCATGCAGATCCGAACACCACCATCACAGAAAAAGAAGAAGAGATTGTCCTATAAACCGTATGCCTCAAATCAATGTTTTGCTTCGACTTAATACAATCACTAAGAGTAAGTATTAAGTTCCTTACCACTACTTTTAGATTGTTTATAAGGGAAACAAGTTTATCAAAAAGTGTAAAAGTAGCCCGTGCATAATTTCTTCCGCATATAATATTTGAATAGATATCTGTTTTTTAAGAAAGTGAATACTTATTTTGGGATATACCAAACAGAGAAATGTTAATATTTAATTAGGTATGATGGGAGTATAATATAAAACTACAATGATACTCTGTTCTTGTAGCTACTACCTCCTTTTCTTCTTCTCTCAATTCAAAGGTGTGTACATACTATGTTCTTATAAGGAAATCTATGTTAAGCTTTTTGGTTGAGTCAGGAAATTCTCTGCAATTTACGTAAGATTTTTCTTTATTATTTCTACATGACTTCTTCACTACCGTATTTCCTTTTCTTGAGCCGAAGGTCTATCGGAAACAACCTCTCTACCTTCACAGGGTATGGTAGGCTGTGTACGCATTGCCGTTCCCAGACCCCACTTACATTGTGTATGTTGTTGTTATCTATCTAGTTATCAATTTCTGGCTTTATGGTAACTTAAATGGGAGTCCAGATATCCAACTTACAAGTCTATACCGAAAAGCATCCGACTGTTTCAAGTTTTATGTATTAGAGTATTAAACTAACTTCATTAATTCATTTTGTTACTCTCTCATCCCAAAATGAATGATAGGACCAGAAGTATGAGGAATACTCATCTGACTTTAGGTCTCTATTCGGACATCAATACCTTAGTTTTTTAAATGAATTTTACACATAATCAAGAACTACATAGAAAGCATTACAAGTCACAATTTTCTATTACTGTATTTAAGAATCCTACTATGCAAATTTTTTTGACTTCTCCAAATAATAATGGTGCAATATAAAATGGGACAGAAGACGTATGTCATACTTGTACCTATATAACTCAAAATTATTCCCACATTCCAAGATAGTTGGACCCAACGTACTTTGACAGAGTTCAACAAACAGTACAGATAAATATATCAACAAGAAAACAAAATCTTGCAGGTGAAGGTCCATTCACATACCTGTACAAGAAAAGCCATGTCAACTACTAGGCTCGTAATTACACCAATCACAAGCCCCAAAACTCCATTCGCCACAGTGGAAGAACCAATATCAACATCAATCTACAGAATAAACAACACATGATCAAATCCGAGACAACATTGTGTCTCTATTTGTTAAATAACTAAAAGAAAAGGGACATAAGTCTTTACTTCCAAATACTTGGGACCGCGGATATAGTTGCAGTCAACTGCCTTCCCCAGTAAACAAGGGGTACTTCCAACACTCTGACGCACAATCCATGAGCCCTTCATGTACATGACAGTTGTCAATTCTAAGCACATATACATTGTAATAAAGATATAGAAGGACGTGGAGAACACAGCAAAATCTCTCAAAGATAGCCCACAAGTTTCAGCATGCGCATATGTTTAACATGAATTTGATGATCACATGCATGTTGTAAAAGGAAACTTGTTATGGCTTCAAACTACTTTAGATGCAGAGATTGACCAAACACTGGCAACTTCAAACCAGGGAATAGAAACAGAAATTTTCAATGCAGAGAACCAATAAACTTTTCTGACGAATAAAAATGCACAAGAATCTCAACCGAGAACATCTTCTTGAAAGAGGAGTCCTATACTTTCATTCCAAGATAGTGTCCCTGATTTCTCAAGTAAATTCTGTATTGGTGACATCTTTACTCTTCAGCTATTGGTTAAAGTTCCAATGTAATAGTTGAGTTATCTCACTTATTCAATCTCAAAAAGTAAAGTTCTCACTTATGCTACTCCGTTGTCATCCACTACCCATAAATCATTGCATGAACCTGAGAACAATTATCTATCTCGGCCCACCCAGAACAATTTTTTCTGAAGAGATGAGTTTAAAGTAAAACCACCAAGTTTGTCCTAGAATCATATATAATCATAACTAGTTAAAAGCATCTCTATGGTTGTATTCGTCATAGTATCAGAAGCGTCATCAATAAACATTCTACTACCGGAAATCATTCAAAAAGTTGATAGAAATAAAGGTACCTTTGGCACAGACGGGATGAGCTTCATTCTACTATTACGGAACTCGTCATCCCCATCAACAAACCGTTGCAAAAGAGAACCAGATGTTAACTCTTTCATGACAAAATAGAAAACCATGCTGTAGTGTGTTGATCCAGGAACCTTTCAGAAGACAAATGTTATTCACTTATTTCTTTCCCGAGCACTTGCAAGTTTAACTCAAAACAGAAAGTAGCAGTGGAATAACTTACTTGCACATTTACAATTAAAGAAAACAGTCCTTTTTCTGAAGCAACCTGGAAATAAATGCACCAAAACAAATTAAATTATGGTACTTGATGTCTTGACTACAATTAGGGTAAGCTTAAGTTCTACAGCTAAAATTGATAGCATGCACAAAATTAAAGCACATAATTGGAGACTTAAGCAGGACCACACTGTTATTAGGAATATGACTTTTCTGTCCTTGGTAAAGAAACCATAACCTAAAAAAACATACAGGTCTTCTGGAGAGCCCTACTCCAACATAAGCCAATTACCAGTGAAAATTAACAGTCCATCACTGGGACTTGAACTCTAGCCTATGGCAAAATGGACTTTTGATTTTTTAAAGTTCACTAGTATTATAATGCTCAGTGTAATAAATCTGTACAAAAGCTATTGCTTAAGAGTGAAACAAAATTGATGAAAAGATGTAAGCCAATACTTCTAATTTATTAAAGTGACTTGGAAGAATAAAAAGGGGCTCGTTGAACTTCATCAATATTTTTCGAAGAGTAAAGTAAAAAAGGCAGGAATCTTACTTTTCTAAAAAATAGACAATGCTTTTGGGAAAGCATCTCAAAATAGTATCACAACTAACTTCATTTCCATGTCTCAAAAGCTAATATTTCTTATTCTTCCTTTATCTCAATCTAATATTCTCCTTTCCTAGTAGTGAAGTTTTATGGCACACAGCCTTCATCCCAATTCGAATACTTCAATTTGACCAAGCACTTGTTGGGAAACACAAGGTCATAAGATAACCTTCTATGTCTTTGAAGAATGAAGTAAGAATGATTTTATTAGGAAGAGAAAGGTGTGTTCAGAAACACTAGACTCCCCCTAAACCTGATGGTTGTTCCCTATATATTAATAGACACACTACTTTTCAATATTGCATTCTAATTGGAGGTAATTTGGTGCCTTGGACGAGTAAGAAAAAATGTGGTTGCTAGATTAAGTGCAGTAACATGGATCAAACAACTGCTTAAAAGAATCGAAATTTGGAGAAATCAGCTAGATGGGAACACAATTGTGGCCTATATTAGAAGTAGAGGGGGCTCTGGTGGGATAATCAGTTGCTCTTCATATTGCATCAAGTTTGGTGTTCACGAGAGAACAAATACATTCAGATAAAAGAACTTTTAGGAGACACCTTAGCAAGTTTGTGAAGTCATATAGATCAGTTAACCGATATATTCACCAAACCTGTCACTTGTCCCCACATTAGTTACCTATGTAACAAGCACAGTATGATGACTTGTATGCACCAGCTTGAGGGAGAGTTTTCGTAGTTAAGTATCAAAGTATATATAGTTATACTTAGTGTAAATGTTCTCCATAGAGAAAACACAGTTATGCAAAAGCGAAGACATTATTGTTTTCCCATTCTTTCAGTGGGTCTCTTATTTCTATGTATAACCTTCATAGAATGAGCTATGTTCTTGAAAATTTTGATTAACGGTGTGTGTGAGTGTGTGATTATGACATCCTTTCTTCCTTCCAACATTTTCTATTGGAACCAAATGAAAATGAGGAAAACATCTTGACTGCAATGTGATGTTTTCGATTGCTGGTTAACATTCAATTATCAACACAAAATACCCTAAATGGGTAGTCATCCCTTGAAACTAAGCTAATGTATTACTTACTTGTGCTGCACAACCAGGACGTCTAGCAACATGATCCATCCGTTTTGTATCTTTAAACCAGTCAGCAGCAACAAGATCCATCAGAGGTTTACCAGCAGGAATCTACAAGCATTTTCCAAAGTAATTTTAGATCATGGTGACATAGATTATCTAAAAACAGAAGAGATTATCAAGGAAATGAGAAACAACTAAAGGACACCTTTGATTTATCATAGCAAAAGTTCTTGCTACGAACTCTGAAGTTATTCCCATCAGATATTCTCCAGCAGTTACGACTATTATCACGGTCATCACGTCGAAGGTTACCCGAAAAGATGGAAAAATCAATTTGATCCAAAGGTTCTTCTTCGAGTGCTTCACAAGTACAAAACTAATGTCAGTAAAGAACTTGTGCAGACAATACAAATATTTAGTGAATACTACGAACATGATACATAATGGACAGCACATACCAGTTTTCTTCATTTCACGTTCAGGGCTGGGTGGCATTACCTGCAAAAATTATAAACCACATGCTCAGCAGTCAGCACGTATTTATGAAGGAGATGCTGAAAGTACTATGAATATGCATAAAGTCCACACCTCTTGATCAGCCCCTTGGAAATCTTCCTCCTCATCAGAGTACTCATCCATCATTGAAGCATTTCTATTTGCTGCTCGTATTTGGTCCAATGAACGAGTACGATGATGAGGAGTCTCCTGGAATTTTTGATTCCTCTTGGAAGAGACTGAAGCGGATGTCATATTAACCATAACTGGGATTCTTGGAGCAGCAGTCCTTTCATCAGTTTGAGAAAAGTATTCACGAAGTCCTGAAGGAGGACAATTTAAAAGTAAGTTACACATTAAGCTTTCATCAAAATATCAGTCAAGAAAGTACAGTTTCTTTTCCATTTTTTTTAATAAATCAAATCAATTCATTAATAGCACCAAGATGATGCCGAAATTTATACTGAATGTACAGCATTAAGCTTCTAACAGTTCTATCCAACCATCTATATAAAAAGGAACATGGCTCTAATGTTAATTCCCCACAACAAATATCCAGACAAAGATGTATCTGGTTTCCATTCCCAAATAGGAAATCAATTTATTTAGATAAGTCTCCAAAACCCCTTTCATTAACCTTTTCCACGCACACAACCCATAAAATTTGTTACTTCTAGTTGACCATCCATATTGGTTGTACTTATATTTATTTGATCAAAAGAAAAAGAACAAAGGGAAAAGAATCATTAACTTAGTTACTTTTCCCTTCTCGCCTTTCTGTTGACCAAACAACTATCAATTCCACTATCTTACATGCAATAATAAGTGAAGAGGTGGAAGAGGAAGGCTGAAGCTTCCTGAAATCGCTTACAAGCACTAGTGACTCTCCAATGTCAAACAATTTATATCTTAAACAGATGATGCATTAGCAAATTTAATGCAAATGAAAAAAGTATGTCATAACAAACTTGAAGTTTCTCAACTATGTGACTTCAGCAGAGCATAAGAAAAGCTAACCCGCCACACTGTTTAACATCTGCAACAGACAATGTTGCTGAAATGACGAGACATAGCCCACACCCCATCCTTTTAAATCAATCTGCATAAGATGTTGCACTTGTGTTCTGGGCCTCCCATTAAGAGGTTTGAGTGGGGAAATATTGAATCCACCACCTGTGAGTGGTGATAATTGGTTAGTATATAAGATAAAACCTTCAGAATACTTCTGCCGAAGATATATAGAGAATCATCAATTATGGTTTTCATATGTATTCAGAGAAACTAACTAAATGAGTGGAAGGAAATAGAGGTTACTCTCAATATGAGCTCGAACATATCCAGGTAGTGGACCACAATTCTCATGCTCCCTGGAACGAAATAACACAACTGCAGAATAATGATGGCAAATCAAGTACAGTCATAAATAAACTGGAACAAAAGATAAGCTTACAAGATAAGAGCCTTTGGATATACTTACCATAACTTCCATCATCATTTCGACGCCAATAACGTACATAGCAAAGATCACGAGGCCATACTAACCTGCATACAGTTAATGTCAATCTAAATACCAAGAATCTTTCGAAAAAAATTGGGCCAGCATAGAGCGCAAGGTTACAGGGATTCATACAGCCGGCCACAAGTAACTTGGTACGGAGGCATACTTGATTGATTGGACTGGAATTTTGCAATGAGATTTCCTTTTCTATCTTTGTTTTTGTGAGTGTGTTTGAAGGGATGGGGAGCACAAAAGAAAATCATAATTTTTATTAGCTACATTTGCCAGAGAAAAAAAAAAGAAACAAACTAGGAGATGCATGAACTCTGATGGTGATTTAGAACCAGTATATTAGGAGATGGAGCTAATTTAACCAAACTAAAGCAGAAGTCCAATGAGAAATACAAAACAGAAAAGCAATCATTACGACAAAGAAGTCAGTAATCTTACGTAGGGAACCAGTCAAGTTGAAGTCTGTGATAGAGTATTGCTGTGTGTCCATCTACCTCCTCAACTAAACTACCATACTGGAAGCTACAGTCCCACCTGTTAGACAAATAGTTAGAGACTGAAATAACAAAGAATGTAATGATAATGACTTTTAGCATTAAGTTAACATAGACATTATGTTTTTTAATGGCTGCATATAATCACCCCGTCTAAAGACTTTGTTCCCCAAAGTGAGAAAGTGATTAAAAAGAATGCTTCATATTTCACGATAAGAATCTGAAAGAAGTGCTTGGCATAACTGAGAAATCTACGAAGAATAGTGGCGCAAGGTTCGGAACTTGGTGGACAATGGGCCCTCCCCTCTACCAATTTCCACTTAAATATGGAAGGATCATTTATCCCCATAATGATGTAATTAGGATAATCCTTATTAAAAAATTATATAATTTGGAGAATTATAAGGTTGTAGTTATTTTTTTCCAAAGTTCTTCTAAACACTATTTAACTCACAATAACTTGAGAGAGTTATCATGCATTCTCAGAATGCTATTACCCTATATCTTTTCTACACTCACCTAAATGGAACGACTAGAGTTAGTCACTAGATCACTACTAAAGCCATAGTGTAACCAACATAAGCCAAAAAGGTGTTGCTTAGACTTGCTACACACCGAGGACCAGCAATTTCTGGATACCAAAATGCACAAATTCAGAGATTACTGCCAATTGAGAGCTCGTAAAAAAAAGTTAAATGATAATTTCCAGAATGAACCTATCTCCAAACAACAAAAGCACTTTGGAACGAGAAGTAAATACGAAGACAACAATGAATAACTAGACAGTTCACATTACTTACTCAAAACGTGTTGCATCCATGCTCATAACAAGCTCAAATATATCTTCACAACTAGCCTCCACAACCCCAACAGCCTTCATTGCTCTACTACAGCTTTTTGGCTACATAGAGAAAGAGGACTACATGAAATACCCTGAAAAACCATACTTCTGTAAATTAGGATATGCTTGAGCCAGCATAGAACACAAAGATGAACTCATACTAGTAAATCGCCATCCAGAAGCTCCTCAAAAATGCGAAGGCCTGCATTCACACATTAGTGGAGGAAAATAGTCAATGGTCTATGAAGATACCACTTTATATGTTGTACAGCTTAACAACACCGAAAGACACAAAAGTAAACATAAAAGAACACAGATTCAAATCATTGCCAGGAAGATAAAGATGAAAACATTATACAAACCATTTTGGCATTGAAGTAAGCGCCAGTACTTTCTGGAGAACACTTGGTTACTCCCATTCTGGTTTGCCAAATCAGAATCTATTTCCTTGGTCCAGTCAAATACAGACTCGGGAGGACCTGTCCGTTTAAGATGCAAAATGGATAGCTGAGCAAACATGTAGACAGCAAAACAAGACCAGACAAGTGACAAAATAACAACCTCTTCCAATGGTTGTTCTTCGCAGCAAGTTCGGATGAGAATCATCTTCATCCTCAGCAGCACTAAACCTATAATATTGGACGACCATTACAATTGTAAAAGCTGGAGCAGTTGAAAGATAAGTGCTTGGACTAAAAGATATGTGCTACATAGGTACATAAATCTTATAAGATGTGTCATGTGCCTATGTGTGTAAAAGGCACAATCGAGGACTGAACTACAATCTTTCAAATTATTAATGTGTGCTTCACAATCTTAGTAAGAATAATTAGCTGTTTGGTCCTCCCAAATTGAAGGCCTTCTTTCATTCATAGAGTCATTTTAGACCAATTTCTGAAGCAAAACCAGAAGGTGATTATCTTTCAAAAACAAGATACTTGAAACACGAATACACTACAGGATATACGTTTTTGCATTCTCAAAAGTCTTAAAACATTTTTAAAAAATTATGTAAGTTGATCAAACCTAAAGGTACAATGCCAATTAAAACCACTATGCTTGAGATTGAGGGAAGCCAGACCCGGTCCATTTTAAGGGCCCCAGTGCCCTGGATTAAGGTGGACATACATCACTTGTTAACTAGGTTTTCCCTCAAGAAATTGGAGAAGTATTGTCATAGACCTTATCAATATAACTAACAACGATACCAAAACAAAATGGAGGACATAGATCTAGTAAATTTATCTTTGCTTTCTGTTTTTGGCCATTCTATTTAGTAGTGGTGATCTCTTTAATGAACAAATATCAGCAAATATTAAACTCAATAGGAAGTATTTAGCAAACTCATCTTTTGTAAGCACACTTTTTTTTCACAGTTAAATTTAAAAACCAAACTAACTAATGCAATGACAAGTCAAGAGCTAATTAACTTCAAAAGAGAAATGTAACAGAAATAGAACATAAAGAAATAGTGGGATGGACGTATTTCTACATTCTGAATCGAATATACCAACACCTCCATAACTCGCAGAAGGCAAAAGCAGAATACTTACTGACTTTCATGATCTGATGAGGAAGCATTCCTCCCATTGTCCATATCAGATTTATACTCAAACGAATTGTACTTATTGCCATTAGTTCCTTGAGACTCCTGATGCTGCAAACTGAAGACATATTACTACCTTCAAGTATATCTAGACAAGAAGAGGTGGAAGAACTCTATATCTGAGGAGGAAATATCAAGGGGAAGCTTTAATACACAAGAGAAAACAACCTGATCAATGATTGATTCAATTTTTTCTTTCCAAATAAGTGCCTCCTGAATGTTGAAAGCTGCCATCTGGAACAAGATAATGATTAATATGAATAAGTTTCTTTGATATCTAGACCTTCGTGTATTTGGCAGTCTATTTGGAGGGAACGAAATATGAGGTGCTTTGAAGATAAAAAGAAGTTCTATTCAGAAGATCAAAATGAATTAGAGATTTAGAGTAAATGAGAAACTAATAGACCTGATAGGATCTCTCTAAGAAGAGAAGGGACATAGCTTTGCTTTTTTTCTGTAAATACTTTTGCTTGCACCTTCTAGGTGTTTTTATTAATACAGTTACCAATTCAGAAGGCAGTGTTTAGACCCTAATAAAAGTCAAATAAAGGTCATGTATGCTTAGTTATGGCTTTCGAATCTGATCGCTGACAGCTATTTAATCTGACAGTATATAGTTTGCATTGCAAATTGAACTTTGTATGCATAATTGAATGGGAAAATGTAATATCCCCAATATACATGAGATAGTCCTGAAAAGTTCCATTAACAAAATTAGAAAATAGCCCTCAGTATCCATCTGCATTAGTTTTATCAGCAAAGGTTGGACTGATATGACATAACTATCAGGAGAACAACAACAACAATAACTATGAGGAGGGGCTAAAGCAATTCAAGAATGAGATCAAGTTGAGATGTAATACGACAAGAATGAAATACGCATTTGAAAACTTGCATACACATTTGAGATGGTGAAGTAAACTGTTTGGAGCAAGAACAGAGTGGATAGAGAAGATCACGCACCGTGACACGGTTATACTTGTCTTTCTTGTTGTAAACTGATAAGACATAAACCATCTGAAAGATATACATAAGATTAACATCCTCAAACAGAAATGTTAAGTATGTCTATTCATCAAGCATATATCACAACACGCGTCAAAAAGTTATTGTAGGACATCTTTCAAAATTTCAGAATTCAACTGCAATAAATTGTTGTCGGCACAAATACTTCAGAATTCTAGAAAATGATTCACGTTTATAATAAAGCTAATAATGCACAAATAAACATTAAAGTAGAGATGTAACAGCCCTTCTTTTAACTCGGGAACCTAGTTAAGATTTTGGTTGAAATGTTCATCGTGTCAATTTTCTTTATTCTATCAATATGTTTCACTAAATTTGATCAAGCTCACTACTTCTGTAATTAGGCCATAGATGTCCATGCCCTTTTTCTTCTTCTTTTCCCAAAAAAGCTTTTTCTTTTTGTTATGCCATATATAATGGACCCTTTAGCTAAATAAGCGAAAAATTGATACTAAAAATTTATACTGAGGTAGGTTAACAATTTGAAGTGCAAAATACACATTGGATTTAGACGCTTTAGCGATGGAATTACACATGACGGAATACTTAAAGAATTCCACATGGGGCAGATTAATAATCTAAAGAATAAACTAGACTTCGCCCATACAAACCACCTCAGTTATTGTATACTGAAATACCCAAACAGGAAGGGGTGAATCCCTACAACTTAAAGTTGACAGTGAAGATCAATTTATCTCACAAAGATGGAGCCAGAATATGATTTTTAACCTTTCATAATTTGAGAAATAACTTCAAAAAATCCTAACAGTATGAAGTAAATGCAAGATGGTGCATACCCCATCTCACAATTCAGTATGCCTATTATTTCTGTAATCTGAATCAATTGAATGATATGTAAGAGAGTGGGCTTTGTGGAATTCTTTATAGGGTAGGATTAAGTCATGGAATCTATAACTGAGTGACATTTCAAATGTTTTAAGTTGGGGCAATTTAAGCTACTTTTTCTAATCAGAAGATTTCTGTTGCTTTTTATTTGTATGATGCACTTTGATGTAAGAGGGACTCCTACAACATCTCCCCCGTCAATTCCCCCTCCCTTTCGAAAACTATCATCAATTTCCCAGCTCTAATGCAGCATGTTTCTCATCTTTTTTGGCCCACACTGGTTCAAGCATCTCTAGGCCCTTATCCATCATAAAAACCTTTTAATCCAAGAATTTTCAACTCTAAAAATCACTCTAAACTTGACCATCACAAGTAACAGTACAACTAAGTACTTGAGACATCCAGGTCATACAACAACTCAATTTAACCATTGATGGATTAAACAATACTAGCATTACGCATCCAGGTCAGACAACAATGCAATTCAACCATTGATGGCTTAAAGAATACTAGAATTACACATTTTAAGCCTATTGTGCCACTTTTCATTGTTAGATTTAGTAACAATAGTTTGTGCTTGACTAGCAAACACAGCTCTTGTTATTTAAGGCAAAAATCAAACAGTAAGAAAGGGATTTCTTTTTACCAAAAACATTTGTCATACATTCTTAACTGGACTATCCCCTCAATATATAACGCAAAGACAGATATCATGAATAAACAAATCAAATTATTACAACCCATGCTCACATCTTCTTAATACCTAATTTTTCATGCATACTAGAAGTCCAGCCTCTGTATCTCCTCCTCAAGGTAAGGGTAAGGCTGCATACACATTACCCTACCTAGACCCCACTTGTGGGATTACACTGGGGTATGTTGTTGTTTGTTGTATAAGAAGTCCATACAAGCAAATGCTAGATGAACAACGACAAATTGACAATTAATCCTAGAAAAAGAGCTTGATGTTCCATTAAATCGATCAGGTTCTCTCAAATAAATTTATTACTCCATGTATACTTGTCAGAAAGCAAACAACAACGGTAAAGAACAACTCACATGTCCATGATGAGTCTTCAGGCCTCGGTCCTCCACCCGACAATTACCATCTATGGGAAGTGTCTTGATTGGAACCTAGTAATCACAGCAACATCATAAATCAATTATTAGGGGTTTAAGAGACTACAAGTTTCTCCACTGATCCTGCACTATTAGAAACAACTATCCAATTGAAGTTCCTTTACTCACATTTCAATATCCTACACTAAGCAAAGATGATATCCTGAAAAAGCATCATTTATGTAAGACTTCAATCAAGAAATGATTCTCTTATCAAATCAAAAGGTCAAGTAAATTGAGCTCAAAGTCACAAGGCTCAATTCCAAGCTAGTTCGGATCCGATAATATGAATTCTCACTGTACATTTCATTCCATTTGGACTCCTTTTATCCGATATTCAGTAGTTTGAAGTTCTCTAAATTTGCTAGTGACATTCAAATCTCAATAAGAAAAGGTATACTCCATCCGTTTCAAATTAAAAGTTCTACTTTCCTTTTCAGTTTGTTTCAAAAAGTATGCCTCTTTATATATTTTGTAACTATTCAACACTGACATTCTACATAGCATGTGATCACAAGATCTAAAAGGCATTTTGATTTTGATACATTACAAACATATTTAGTTTAAGACCATAAAATTTAATCTAGCTTATTTTTAAATTGAAACAAAAAGAGCAATAATAATACTCTTCCTAGTGAATATAAGACTTGCAAATTATAATGTTACTATAGTAGCCTTAAAACTTCAAACAAATTATTCAAATTCATGAAACTAACCACATTATCCTGAGGCTTTCTCTTGTAGTAAGCCAACAATCGCGTCTCGAGAACAAAATACCGCATGTGAATATAGGATCTGCCAATCTTCCTCCGCCCATACCTAACCATCCACCCATCATACACCACCTTTGACATTTTCACTTCAAAAATCAAACTTTTTCCTACCCCTTTTCTCTGATCCCCACAATCAACAACTATATACAATAAATCCCTAAAAAAAAAAAAACCTCAAAAAAATTGCCAGAAATCCGGAAGCTAAGAGTTTGTATCCTCACTTCCGCTAGTTCGATGAACACTATGCAACTCTATCCATCTTCACCGAATGAAACAAAAAAATCAGATCTTTTCAACTAATCAGCAAACCCAAAATTCAAAATTCAAATTTGAAAAAGTCTTCACTGAAACCTATTGAAAAATCTCTACAAATGACGGCGAAATCTGTAGTTTTTTGCTAACAATTACTCGACCAAAAACCAAAAAAAAATGAAAAACGTCAACAAAAAAGTTGATTTTGAATCCCGAAAAGATGATCGCAGCCAAAAAGACTATGAATCTATGGAATTCGAATCTTCTTCTGCACAATTCTGAAAAAATTGAGCTAAGAGAAAAATTTGGTGGCGTTACTATGTATATAATATATATAGTCAAAATATGCGCGCACACCTTCTTCCGGGGGACTGTAAAATAATTTGATTTGATACTGAATTTAAAAAAAAAATACGATGATAAGCATTACGAGTTATATAAATTTTATATGAAGGGTAACTATGTTTCATATAATTTGGATTATGTTAATATGATACATCTTAAAAATAAATTAATTAAAAAAGCGTTTTATTAATGATGTTTTGGATTCTAAATTTAATTATTGCTATTTTATATAATTATTTAATACTAAAGATAGTATAAGAAAAAGTAACAAATCCCTTTTTCCTTTTTCATTTATAAAATTTTCTTGATTTGTTAAAATAAATAACTGATTGAAACATTTATTTTAATACAGGGAGAAGTAAAATGAAATATAGAGAGTACTCCATTGATTATAATCTTTTTTTTTTAATTCTAAAAATATTTTGAATGAATTTTATAATATTCGTGATTTTTAAATATATAAATTTTTATTTTAAAAAAATTATAGATTTTATATTCAAATTTAGATTGAACATTAGTTGATTTGAAATATCATTTTCTGAATCAAGGCACATAAATTAAAGAGTTAATGGTAAAAAATATATTTGAACTATCATTTTATGCGAGTTTCATATATACATCAACTATTCAGTGTTTCTTTTATCTACATGAACCATCACTCTCTTAATATTAAAACACACCTCAATGTTCAATTAACCATATTTTTTCTCAATTAATAACAGATGCTTAATTCAGTATCGAGGTATGTTTTAATATTTAAAAAAATTAATTAGATATAGAAATAAAATAATAGATAGGTGATATACGAAAGTCCAAAATAGGAGAAAGTTAAAATATATTTTTGACTATTAAACTATACTTAAGATGTGAGCTATACTTATTCCTTCTTTTCTTATCTCTTTCCTTTCGGGACATGTCTTCTTCCCACTATAGTGAAAGATCTTTCACTTCACCACAGCAGGAACCTCACTAGCCTTCTCGACCAGTTAGTCTAACCATAAGAATCCCTTCCTGCTTATCCTCCCACCGTAAACGATTACTAACGAACTTGGATTTTAAGTTAAATAAATTCCTTTTTAAAAAAAAAAAACTTCTATTGTGATTCCCTTTCTTCATGTTTATATAAATAGAACTTTTATGGTCCCTTTTATTGATAGTTATTGTTTGATACTTCAAAGTTGCAATCTACCCTATTCTGTTTGTAATAATTACACTTTATTGTGTTTGTTTTCTTTTTGTGTTGCTTTTTGAGACATCACAATTCAATTTGAATTTTGATGGTGTCTAATACCTTTTTGTGATTAAATGAACCTCCTAAGAGTAGATCTTAAGTTTTTTCTTTTTATTCGATGTCTGATACTTACATTATAGTCTAATTAAATTTGAATATATAATTTGATGTATGATACTTATATTATAATCCAGTTAGATTCAAATTTACGAATGATAGGGCTCATTTTGAAAAAAAAAAATCGTTACATGACAGAGGCTGGTCTCGTACCTTTATAAAGTGAGATTAGTCCTTGTCAATTCCTTTGAATTTCAACCTTGCGACTACACTCTCCAGACATAGTGTTTCACACGTTAGCTAGGCCAAGGGTAAAAATTATCAAATAGCCAAGCCTATAGATATGATAAGGAATTTAGGAGTGACAATATTTATTTATTTTTGCAAGGAGCTACTTAAAAAAACATTGCTCGATTACAAGCAACGACATATCCACTGTAATCTCAGAAGTGAGACCTGAAAAAGGTGTTGTGTACGCAACCTTAACCCCTACCTTGAGAAGGTAGGGAGATTATTTCCGATAATTACAAACATGAAAAAATAAAATGAAACAATACATGCACAATATCAATAATGATTTTAAAATGTCACCTTAGGCTACATACATATAGAAGGCTAAAATACATTATTATCACATCATACTCATTAATTTCCTATTAAAATAGGTTAAAAGCAAACTGAAAGAAGATGTTTAGTAAGGCACAATAATAGAATCTATGAGATCTTGGAGTGGAGCCAGCTCCTTTTTGTCAATCAACCCAAATTCCTACAAAATAAACATTATATTATAAGAATTAACATCATAAATTCTATAGATAAAGGATCAATGAAAACCATAAGAACAAATTATGCTGCATAATGAAGTTCTTGACATAATCAACATTTTCAAAGCAACGGGGAATCTTAGTAGCTCAGTTAGTTGGCTACCTGAACTTTCACCTTGTTGGTGAGGGTTCGGATTTCCTACCTTGTGACATCTACCATTTCCCCTTTCCGCTACCCCAAAATTTAACCGATAGACCGTAGACATATGCAATGACCATGTCTAAGACTTAGGAAGAAAGAAAATCCAGTAACATGCACAAACAATAAAGGAAGTCCATTCAGGATCAACGATTTAGACGACTTACATGGGTGAAGAGTATGAAATGCTTGAAGCACGTATTCAAATGTGCTTCCTCCTTAAGACTCACAATCTTCTGAAAATGGGAGTGATAAATATGTGCATATACACGAAAGAGACGTTTGAATATCGTCTTGACAACATCCTTGAAGTTAGGTGGAAAAGGTGCACCTACAAAAACATAGCCCAGTTGACAATGAGAAAAGGTAACATAGTATTGTCTGAACAACGAAAGCAGTTGATTTTAGTTAGCTAGAATTCCCCATCCAACTCAAAGCCACCTACTCCTACACATCCACCGTCTTGGCTCCCAAGAGGTAAGTTTTCACTTCACTCGAGATTACTCCCTCCCTCCATTTTCATATAGAGACAAGAAGTTAATATAACTTGCATACTAGGAAGAAGGTTGCGTAGTCCAAATCAAATTGTTGAAAGAAACAGGACATTTTCAAACTTAAGATCGTAACTAGAATACTGAGGACTTAGAAGAATCCAAAACAACTTCGACATTCCAAAATGAAAAAGTATGTCATATGAGTTGGGACAGAGGAGTATGGTTTACATCTCCAAAATGACATTAAAACATGAGTCTGGAAGCTGTGTAATTAGTACTTACTTACCAAGCCTTTGAGGAAATAAAGATTCATCATCCAATTGAGTTTCAATCCAGTCCATCAAATATTCAACATATTTCGGAGCAGAAACTTCAATAGGCTTCTTGATTTGTACACCATCAGCCCACCTATACTCATACCTGAAACACAATATATGAAGAAGCTAAGAATGGTGTAGCCCGTTGAAGAATACTCCGGATTAAATTTCCACCTAGTCTAATCCTAGTGTTAACGTTTTCTCATATATACTTTGGTTTTTTGGAGTTAAATCGCAAAATGAAGGGAACATATTGTCACTTCTAATTATTTTGGACATTAATCATGTAAATCCTTTATCTTTACTTTTACTTTTATTTTGGTCAAAGCTGCATCAAGACAACTTTCTCGAGATTGCTGCACACTTGGAACGCGCTACAGCAATGTTAATGATTTTTCTTACAAGATCACCATCTTAACCTCCTTGAAGTTCTCAAACTGTTCTAGTTACGATGTTTTGGGCTGAGTATTACATGTCTGCGAAATCCTAGACCAAATGACTTAATGTCATGTCACGTAAGAAGACTGTTCAGATTAATTTCTAATAATAGCTTAGGCAAGAATCAAGCACCCCCTTATAACTTGTGATTATCGGCAGGTAATTTGGAACAGAGGAAACCGCAGAGTTTTTCCATATCCCTGTGATTGAAAGCCACACAAATTCCACTGTTGGACAGTAGAATTCGAAGATAGTCCTTAAGCTATTTGCAAGAATCAACTCCCATAACCAAGGACAACTTCAGTGAATGTATATGATAGAATTAACCTTGAAACAACTTATTTACAAAACATACTTGGGGCCTGCAGTCATTGTCGGGCAGTTTTCTGGCGTACAGAACTCAGTGAGGGTACCATAAAGCAGATTCACCTGGTTGAAGAAATCTACAGCTGCATATTAAAGAATAACAACCACCATTAAATTAAACTTGATCAGCTTACAGCAACAAGTAAGCAAACAGAATGTAACATATGCAGCATTGGCTTCAAACAGAGAGTCACATAATAAGCATCATCATAGCTACACGTGCTGAATATGGTACATTCCACCAGCAAATATTGGTTATGTGTGAAAATATTGTCTTATCCACAAGATGAGTGTTGTGGAGATGCGGATGTTAAGATGATTGTATGGTCATGCCAGATTAAATAAGATTAGAAATGATCACGAAGGTGCAAGTAGCACACATTTAGGATAAAAGGCGAAAAGGTTGCTTGATATGGTATGGACATGTTCTACGTCAACCTATAGATGCACCGGTTTGTAGGTGTGAAACTATGGTAAGTGAAGGATTTAAAAGGGGACGGGGAAGACCTAAAATACATGGAAGGAAGTGGTCTCAAAGGACCTGCAATTACTTGGTATCAAGGTCACACGGATGAGCATTACTAAGGACCTCATTCATGATACTCAGATAGGATCTACACAGTCCTTCAATAGGCCCTAGGCATTGCTTTAAGGTTAAAGCTTTGACCAGAGTTCAATAACACTTCTTTTGTTTGAGAATGAACCAAAGTTAAATAATATTTTTATAGTATCTACATTAAAATTAGGTCTAAAATAGAGATAGAGCTAATGTTTTGGTGAATGTGAAGTTTTACTAGTACAAAAGTAGGTTACATGACACCTCTTTAGGATTTGTATACTGAAAAGGTATAATAATATATAGCAAGCAAAAATATCATTTCCAAAAAATAAACATAGTTTTAGGACAACTCAAAGAAATAAAGTAGATGGTCTCTGTTCTTTTTTTCCTACTTCCTTATAGCCAAAGGAGAAAAGGGGAGGACAGACTAAAGTTCTGGTTCCAGAAGTCGAGACTTTGGAGACCAAGAGTGCATGAAAGTTTTACTCTGCAATTCAATTAAGATGCCGAGTCGGGCAATCACATTCCAATCATATCAACAGCAGAAATATAGGTAATATTAACGTGCCAATGGATGCCCATCATTATGTATGAGTAAACAAGAGGAAAAAGGGAGAGAGGGGATGTACTGTTGACAGCTAGCCATTCATTAATATCTTCCCCAGGAGGAAGCCTTACAGCCTCTCTCAAGTTTCCGCTGCCTAATGTAGAATCAATGTGCTGTCTTAATTGTGCGCCCTGCAACAAAGAAAACGATGAGCAAAGCAAGAAAGTTGACCCGTTCAGGACAAAAAATACTACACTTTTCTACTCATAATTCAATGGTTTAGATCAACTTGCAAATCAAAATAAAGACACAAGGGAAGAATGAATAACAAGCAAGAAGACTAAAAGGAAAATGAAAATTTTCACCATCAAGTATCTAAACTCTTAGCATGAGATACTTTAGATTTAGAACTAGCCAACTATATCAACTTTAACATGCCAAAAATTGAGGTTGGATGAGCTTCCAAAAGCTCCAAACAATTATATGTCAAATCATTTGAATTCATTAATTCGTTCTTATCCTGACAATTTTCGTGTCATAGATGCAAACTTGTTGCACAATAATGCTTGCAAATTAGAAAGCAAGTCAACTTAGCTATTTGTTGAACACATAATAGCATGCTTAACAAGGGAAGGATAGTCTAGTGAAAAAAGGCACTCCATCTCCTACAATGAGTTTGAGATCAGTCACCAAAGGTGCGGATGTGAAAAGTCACCAATGACCCTGAGGTTTAGTGTAGGGTATACCATGTCCGATAAAATCATAACAACAAGCATACAAATATGCAACCAAAAACATAGTTTTTTTTTCGTTTCAAAATTCAACTACTTAAAAGCTTTATAATTAGCACAAGAAAAATAATCAAGTAGAAATCGAAGCATGTTTTGAGGATTACAAAAAATCTAGTGTCCTTTTAAACTTGATTTCTTGAAGATGTCTTTTGTTTGAACAAGTTTTAGAAATTGGTGGTATCAACATCAGTACGTGCAGCCAAACACTTAACATACAAAAAGTAACTACCAAAAAACCAAGACGAGAAAACAGCAACATTTCTTCTTAAACTAGGAAAGAGCATAACCTTACTCCCTGAGGGTGCACTCTTTTTGGGACGGAATGTTCTCTGATTCCTATAAACCAATAACAAATAAGGCATCAGATGAATAATGTTATGTACCAATCCGCCAAATAGGATAGCAAAGCACACTTTTAAAATAAAGCTAAAATAATGACAAGAAACATAATGCAAATTATGCAATATTCTACAAGAAGGTTAAATGGAACTAGTAAACTAGAGAATTAATGTGATAGTCACCTGTTAAAAGATATAATTTATATGCGAGATATGTATAGCAGAAATAGCATTATCTTCATTGAGCTAAAGCCTTAGAAACGCAAACTTGCTAAGGTAATGTGTTACCCTTTTATATTCACACGGTGATTACAATTATCGAGTAAGTTGGGCGTTAAAACAAAGCCAAGTTGGGCATTAAAACAAAACCGGGAGGACACATAGATATGAAGATATAGAGAAGACTTCGGCCACATTTTCCGTGACATGTGAAACTTTCTATGGTTCAAAAAAGGAGATAAGTATGAAGCATAATTCTCTCTTCTTATACACAACAGAACTTCCAACCTCCCGTTTGATCTCTTCAAATAAAAACTATGTGGTAAAGTTTGATCCTTCTACAAAGTATAAACAATCTCTACAGTAGACAAATATATGCAAGCTATCCTTCCGTTTTGGCAAGTTCATCTCCAATTAAAAGAAAAAAAGGGTAGGCGACTATTCACTGTATACAACACCAGATCAAATATTTGATCTTGAAATAGTAATAACTAAATATCCTAGATTTCTATCCCAAAACAAGTGAAACTAACAGCATAATGGTAATATACGTCAGCGGCGGAGCTAGCCTATGAGTTTCAGGTTCACATGAACCAAGTCCCTTTGATAGTTGGTTAGAATCATGCAAGGATTAGTTATGTAGTTATTCATGTACTATTTGTTATTCCATCTTCTATCTTGCATAAAATAATACGTAGCTTTTTCCATAACTTATACAGGTTTCTAAATTGCAAACCAAACAACGTATTATTTTTATACATCATAAAAGATTGCTACCAAACATGGTATTGCTTATGCATGATTTGATACATGAATAACTTACCTCCCAACCAACTACTAAACGACCACTAAGGGGTTATTTAGTTCATGGGATAAGGTGGATATCCCAGGACCTTCAACCAAACAAAGTATAAATTTAATCACAAACTTAATCTTAGATATCCCACCTTACCCATCAAACTTGGTGTTATTAAATTAGTCCGAGGATTATAATCACGGGATAACTTAGTCCACGAACCAAACGACCCCTATAGTAACTGGTTTCACAGTCACAAACTATTGTTTAGGATGATTCGATTGGTTATATTTAGTATTTTGACCGGACTTTCTCCATTTCCGTATATCTTTCTCTATAGTACTATGTTGGTCTGTATTTCTATGAGCTAAGGGTCTATCATTAACAGTCTCTCTACCTCCAAGGTAGTAATAAGGTCCGCGTACACTTTACCCTACCCAGACCCCACTTTTGTGGGATTACACTAGATATATTGTCGTTGACTGTGAAACCAGTTATTATTATATATTAACTTGAGTAATAATTCGTACGAATCCATAAACCTCAAATCCTGAATCCGCCTCTAAATATATACATGTAAAGTATCCTCAATCCCACATGTAAAAGTTGTAAACCTAAGAAATTTATCTCCTAACAAATTTCAATCTCATGTAGTGCACATCCAAATATAGTGAATGAATTTAAAATCTTCTAAAAACTCACTCAAGGAGAAAATAAACAAACCTAAAATTCTACAACCAATAAAACATCAATGGAACAACAACAAAAAAAATCATAAATTCAGAAAAAAATACTCCAGATATCATGCATCAATTCAAAATCATACCAAAATTAAAAAAAAAAAAAATTAAAAAGGAAAAACAGATGATTAATTTTACCTTCCAAGACCAAATAGACTCATTTTTAAAAAATTTATATATATGGAAATGGATTTCTAGAAAATGCTTTTTTCGATTGAATTTTTTATTTTTTATTTTTTTGCAATGAGGAGAGAAATGGTGGCAAAAGAGAAGGATAGTGGAGAAAAAAACGGGCAGCGAAAAAGAAGCTGCCCAGATTTGAGAGGTTTATTTTATAATTTTTTACGGGCAGGCAATTTAATTTTCTATTTTCTTTAATCTGTTCGGTAATTATTTTGGGTTCTCATTCGGTGTTAGTATTCATATTAAAATATGATTATTTTGAATTTGTAAGGCCTTATTCGGGAGAAAATACTTTTTAATAAGGATTTTTCTATATTTAAGATTCACATTCGAGACCTCTAATTAAGAAATGAACATTTTTTTTCTGGTTATGATGATTATTTTTACTTTTACTACATAGAAAAATCGGAAAAAAAACTGTCTCCCACTGACTTTCTACTAAATAAAAGGAAATGAAAATTGGAGAAAAATGTTTTGATATTTAACTTGACGTGATCGCATCTATGCATGTTCGATGGACACGTGTTTCTTTATTCAGTATGTCGGATTAAATTTGAATTCACGTATTTTGAAAACGATGCTCTAACAAGATTCTCTTCATTCTCAAAAGTTCAAATTCAAAATCTTTGGTAAGTAAAAAGGAATTACTTTTAATTATAATTAGAGACGAATCTAGAATTTTGAATATTCGGGTACTACACGTCAAGGCTTGAGTTTGCATCTCTAAGGTGGTAAATCTGAGCTTTAATCGTTGGCGCGCTTAATATTTATACATTTCCTTATATATATATATATATATATATATATATATATATACAAAATATCAATCGAGATCACTAGGAGATGTGACGCCTCCTCCAATCTACATAGATCCGCCCCTGATCACAACTTATGTTGGTTTCTTTTTAATGTTTGTTTGGTTTGATGGATTATTGAAACAATACTCGTATAAGGATTCGATGAGAAGTGACCTCAATCTTCAAATCTTATATGTGGCACACATATGAATCTTGTCGATGACTCTTTGAAAAACTATGTGTTTCTTTAAATACTTTATAAATTTAAATAAAATAATTCTCTACTAATTGAAATTAGTATTTCAATAAAGAATAGAGATATTCTAGATCGATTACTATGACTATATACCCATCTAGCGATCCCATCAGATTTCATGAATGATCAATTCAATCCATGGGCTAACCAGATGGCTTTGAAAGTCTGGATTAGAAAGTGATGCTAGCTCTCCCCCAGAACCGCATGTGAGTTCTCCTTATACTGCTCAAGCGAATTATAGAAGTAGAAAAAAAAAATGTAAGTTAATAATTTAAAAGGACTAGAATAAAAAAAAGGTGAAAGTATAAAAAAGGTACCTTAGGAGTATCTTATGAATATGAAAAATTATTTATACGTCAAATATTCTGATTATAATTGATGTACATCTTATGATCTTCTTTCTCAAATTTTATTCTTTTTCTTCAAAAGATACAAAACTTAGATCTGAAAAGTAAGTGTTTGCTAATCAAATATTGTAAAAATTATTTAATTGTGTTAGATTTAAAAGTTTTAACACTTTTTTTAAAGGTTAGGTGAAACATCTAAAACACTATTATTAGGATGTTCGAGAAAGCTTGAAAATCCAACTGAATCTTGTTAATTTGGGTTGGTAGACTTATTTTTTTGTTGTTTTTTATCTATTAGTTACTAGTAAATATGCCCGCGTTTCGCGCAGTTAGAATATTCTTCTTTAAAATTTATTAGAATAAATTTTTTCTTGTATTTTGGATGTTATAGTATTTTTATATAAATTTATTTTTAAGAGTAAAGAGGTTATTCAATTGTAGTTTATCATTTGTTTTATTAAAAGAAAACGAAAAATTACAAATCATAACACTATTTTCTCCTAGTTTACATAATTTCATTTTACAGATTTATTAATTTCCTTTTGAAATTTTACAATGGTTAGTTTATTTTAATCATCTATATGCATGGTTACATAGTGTCTTTAATTAGAGAGTCAAATAAATATTTTTCTCAATTTTCTTTTTTGCAAATATCGTTAGTATAACACTATCAATTACTTTCAAAATATTAAATATTTTTAAAAATAATAATAATAATATATATATATATATATATGTAAAACTAATGTGTTTATCAAGAGCAAATGTTCCATAATCATATGATATACCAATAAGTAATATGTAGTCATTATGTGTTTTTAAATTAAAATGCAATCTTCCAAAATCCAAATTTCATATGTAATATAGTTATGATAATGTTTTGGAATTGAAGTTGTGCACAAACAAAACATCAAGGGATCGTTTGGTAGAGTGTATAAGAATAATGCTAAATAGAGTGTATTAGTAATGCTTGTATTAACAATGCATGTATTAGTTATGCTTGCATTAATTATACATAGATTATTTTTATGCATTGTTTGGTTTAATGCATTAAAAATAGCATGCATAGCATAAAAAAATTAATTTATAAAGATACCATTCACTATTATGATGGAAAAGATGTAAAAAGGGATTTGAGGGGCAAATGTGTCTTTAATTGAGCTAATGTATGCATTAAAACCATTGCATTGCTAATACCTAGAAATCCATGGTATTAGTAATGCATACTTTAATACACAATAGCGTGTACAACTAATGCAAGCATTAGTTATACATAGGTTAGAAAAGAGTACCAAACAAGGTACTAGTAATACACAAGGCTAATGCATGCATTATTTTTCCTAATACACTCTACCAAACGAGGATCCTTGAAAAGGGTAAAATAGAAGTATTGGATAATGGGAAAAAAGTACTTTTGTGTGAGAGAACATTATTATGACAACAACAAAAAAATCATATAAATTTGTAGGCTTGATCTTTTGGAGAAGAAAAGATTTCTTTGGAGAATGTTGTAAAAAAATGTATTTTGTAAAAAGTTATTTGTGAATCTGCAGCAGTTGGATTGACATAGAGTCTGTACTAACAAATACTTATAAAAATAACTTTGAAGAAATATAAACAATAAAGTTTAAAACATGTACTCAAAAACAACAATTAATATCATAAGCATAAATTAATGACTGTAAAAAAATATATCAGGATCTGTAGCAATAGAATGAAACAGAAAGGAAAAAATCGAGCCCAATGAATGCAGAGTGTCTCCTTAAGGAAATTATTCTCCTATAGTACCCGAGGTTTAAAGAAATAGATTCTCTCAGGATGAAACAATTTTATTCACCAGTGTAATGATATAAAACAGTGGTGTCAGTGAACCATTCAACAGAAGCAAAGTACACAAATATTTAATTGTGCAGAAGAAGAATAAGTTCAGAATTTTTGTTGTTTTAAAATGAGAGGAAACCCCTCTATGTATAGACAACAAAGTGTAGTGTGAACAAATGATTATTGTGTCTTATCAGAAAGGTCACAATTCTTTGGAAAAGTCACAACTCTTCGAAAATGTCACAAACTTTCATATGTTACACAACCTTTCATAAAAGTCACAATTTTTCATTAAAGTCACAACTTTTCATTAAAGTCATAACTTTTCATAAAAGTCACAACTTTTCATTAAAGTCATAACTTTTCATAAAAGTCACAATTTTTCATGAAAGGGGAAGACTAGGTTTGAAAATAAATAAATTAAAAGGAAATTTTTGATTTTGATGGCGCCACATAGCCGGGCCTAAGGTTCTCTTTTATATATATATATATATATATATATGATTCAGATCATGTTAATTTTTTTTTATGTTAGAAGCATTTTTGCAAACAATTATAGTGGTGACAGTCGTGATAATAGGAAGTGGAAAGATTAAAAGATGAATTGTAATTGTAATTGTAATTTTTTTTTTTTTATATATATATATAAATTAAAAGAATTTTATCATTCTCATATTAGTAACAATATACCTTTCTTGAACAATAAAAAAGGTAACATGACACAATGGTAACAAACAACTAAAGTAAAGTTCATAAAATTGCACATGGATGAAACTTAAATGTGAAAATAACTTTGGTCCCAAAATTTCAAGACTTCAATTACAAGACATTTCCCACTTCACTCAAACAAAATTCAAAGTTAAAAAAGGATTTGCTACAACTAGGTCTTTTTGTAGTCATCCTCCTCAATAATTATTGAACCTTAAAGACAAAGTTTGCATCTTGTGTGTCATGATTCACATACATTACTACCATCTACATTTTTTTTAAAACTATTAACTCACCTAAAAACTAATTACATATAATTTTTTAATAAAAAGTGAGACAAATAACTTATAAAATAAGATAATCTACTTTATCATAGCAAGTTATAAAATATTGATTATATATTATATTCATATAATATTGTAACATTTAATAGCGTAATATAAAATGGATAAAAAATCATGAAATCTCATATCGATACTTCAATTGATGAAATATATCAGCAAATAATTTATTTCCATCAAGTTTAAATCGTGCTAGACAGATTAGAAAGCACTAAAAGAAGGATTGACGAACTTGCTACTTATGTCAAACTGCATTCTATAAAAGGAGTCGATTTGCATCCTTGCTGAACATAGCGGAAAACATCAAGGAAAGGACCGACAAACTTGTTACTTATGTCCCACTAATTGTCTATCATACTAACTTCATTAGATATGACAACTTGCATTCTATATAAGGAGTCGATTTGCCTTGTCTGACAATTATGTAAGCGAGAAGCATTTGATCAAGAAAACCTTCTTGTTCAGTATATGTGTTGATGAGATGTAACTAACTATTCTATAAAATCAATCGAGATCGATACAAACAAGCTAAACCCCATGAGAGGTACTAGACTTCTCGTATAACTAGTTGAGATACACACACAAATTGAGTCGAACATCACCGAGAAGCACCTGATCATGAAAGCCTCTTTACTTAATATATGTGTTGATGCGACATAACCAATTACTATGTGAAATCAGTCAAAAAATACATATAAACTAACCTGATAAAAGATACTAAATATCTCATATAACTAATCGAGATATACTCAAACTGACTCAAACATCACCGTCATACAAAATTTGAAAATGTTACATCATTAAACCATGGACCATAACAAGACATAATTTACCTCTCCCCACCCCTTGAGGTCCCCCATGTTATCATCTCTTTCTTCTTCAACCCCACACTTCTTTATTCCCATGTCCCAATGCTTCCTTTTAGCTTAATCTCTCCATTAACTCATCCAAATTTCTACTAAATCAACCTCAAAAATCTCCATTTTTAAGCTAATGGAGGTACTAATCAAACTTAATCAACCCCCTTAATGATAATTATCCAAAACCCTAGATCTGTCCCCCTATTAGGTAACTCCAACAACTTTTGCTCTCTATATCTCACACACTGAAAGTCTGAAACACCTTTATATTAACTCCAGTTGTGATAATAATTTCTGGGTACAGCTTTTTTTGGTGAATTGTGAAGTGGGTATTTGGGGATTTTTGTTCTTTTTTAGGTGAGAGATGAGTATGGCGGCGGAGAATGGGTACAGACCGCCGTTCACGGCGGTGCAGTGGCAGGAATTGGAGCATCAAGCAATGATATATAAGTATTTGGTGGCGGGTATTCCGGTGCCGGCGGACCTTGTTGTACCTATACGACGTAGCTTTGAACCCATTTCAGCAAGGTTCTTTCATCATCCTAGCTGTATGTATCTCTTTCTAGTTTCTTATGGTTGTCAATTTTTTAAATTTATTTTTCAGTAATTTTGGTATTGGCCAGCTTGCATGCAAAGATGGATCCAGATTTAAGCTTGTTGGGTAGTAATTTTTAAAGTTTTTTAGCATTTAATTCAGTGTAATGTTAAAATTATGTGTTAAAAATCTTATCTTTATTGAAAATTTTGTGTTTTTTTTCACTAGATATCATCTTCTAGTCTAAAAAGATACTGGGTTCGTTCTTCCTATCCGTTCAAACCATGATAGACAGAGTTATCCGATACTTGTGCTGGAAAGTTGGGCGCAAGTTGGCTCAGACACCACGGTTATCCAAAAGAAAAATACTGGGTTTGGATAAACTAAATCTGCTTCTCACTAGAAAAAGCATATCCTATAACACAGTGTTTAGACTGATAGGAAGAAATCAGATGTTCTTTTTTATCATTTTTAACTTAAAACATTCCTCTATTCATTTTGTAAGTTAGCTTGTTTGTTTATTATAGTTATTTGTTTTAGCTTCTTTCAGTTAAGCAGTATGATGGAAATGTCTGCATTTCTTAAAGGGAAGTTTAGTATGGTTTGATAATGAAATTGGAGCATGTAGATAAAGTCATAAAGATAACTCTTTTGTCATTGTTTCCTTTTTGGCTCAATATTTTGTAAAGGCAGCATTGACGGAGGCAAGATTTTCGCCAAAGGGTTCATTGTCTACTATATTTACATAAAAAAAAAGTTGACTTTGTATATACGATGTGATTTTCTTGTGAACCACTTCTTCCCCGGTAGCTCTGTGCCTGTAAGGCAGTTCAATCATTGGTGGCTTTCATTTTGTTTTCATCCCATTCCATTTCCTTGTTTGAAGATATGCTGATCCATTCATTTCAACATATTTCTGTAATTAGTTATTGTAGGGGAAACATTTATTTCTTTTATTCGTTGGGTAGGACTGCAGGATAAGCAGATTTTGGGTTTGAGTAGGTTGCTAATGTATTCTAAATATGTGATGTGATGGACTATACTTTTGCGCTTATTTATTGTACAATAATGTAAGAAGCGGCACGTTAGTGCTTTTGTAGAGGCTTATCTGGTGTCTATTTTGGTTTGTATGCCATAATTTATAAGTAATTTATATTTTAATGTCTGTGGAGTGAATAAATTTCAATCTCTATTCTGGTAAAACTCCTATCTGCTGGAGTTCCGACTGCGGACGACTCAATCAAATGTAGTAAAATGTTCTCTTTTCGTGCTATAAAGCTCTTCTTTTTTAAGGGGTCTGAGGGAGGGGTGTTGCAGTCCTCCTGTGTTTGCTAAATATGAGGCTTATTAGTTTGTATCTTGTGCTGTCAGTGGGTTATTGTTCCTATTATGGGAAGAAGTTTGATCCTGAGCCAGGAAGGTGTAGAAGGACAGATGGAAAGAAGTGGAGGTGCGCCAAAGATGCATATCCCGACTCAAAGTATTGCGAGCGGCACATGCATCGAGGCCGCAACCGTTCAAGAAAGCATGTGGAATCTCAATCGACTGCCCAGTCCTTGATGACTAGTATGTCACATAATACTACTGGGAGCAGCAAAACAAGTGGCAATTTCCAACGTAGCAGCAGTGGCAATTTCCAACGAAGCAGCAGTGAAAGCTTCCAGAACACGCCACTATATTCTGCTGCTAATTCTGAAGGACCAAGTTATGGAAGTGCCACAACAAAGATGCAGATGGAGCCTGCCACCTATGCAATAGATAGCAAGGGGTATGGGTAAATTTTCTTTGTTCTCTACGTTTCCTCTTATCCTGAGATGCATTTTCTCTGATGGTCATCTTTAATTACTTGTTACCTTAGAAGAAATCTGAAGTAGTTAGCATTTTACTAAGTTAAGAGATCTTCCTGCATTGAATTTGGTCTTTGGCTGCACAAGTGATGTTCAATACTGGTTACATGTGAAAAGGTTTGCTTCTATGATCTGTGTTTTCTGTTGCCGATTAAAGATAAAAATGTTACACTCAAATCTTTTACATTCGAAAGGATTCTAAATAGGACATGTTGGACTATCATCCACCTTTTCCCCCTCCGTTAAGCTTAACTTCCAAATTGTAAACAGAACTTGGCGTTCTAACTCCGGATTATGTTTATACACGGTGATATTTTATTTCTAACTATAGTGATCTAGCAAGTGATATTCTGTTTAGGTGATTATGACATGAGCCTTCCACCTATAAAGTATTCTGCATGGTAGAATTGGTTATGCTACTACAAGTAGTCATTCATACTTCTTTGTGTTATAATTTTTCTGCCTCTTTTTCTTTTGACATGCCTGATTATTTGGAGTTCATTTTGCATTCTTAATGGAAGTAGTAAGAAGATAGTTGAGAACAAACTTTTGTCATTTAAGAAACTTTATCCTTTCAGACCTTATATCTCAGATAAGAAAAAAGGCATTGTTTGGTCTTTAAATATTGTGGTGTATAGTGTTTGGTGTACCATAGGTAAGTTCATCCTACTCATGTCATACTATTATTGAGTGCGATGCTGCAGTTGAATCTGTCTAATACGCCCTCCTGTATTCCGAGAAATAAGTGGTGTAACTTGAAACTAGACTACATGACTTACAAAATAAGAATTTGGTAAAACATATTAAATTATTGAGATAGCAAATTGAGCTACACTTGTGTAATATCCACTTTCATGAAATGCAAATTGGCAACACAGGTATTTCCATGGAATGACTGCTGATGCTGATGAGCAGAATTTCTCTCTCGAAGCTTCGGCAGGCACGAGAAGTTTAGGGATGGGATCTAACACAGACAGCATGTGGTGTCTGATGCCTCCACAGCTCCCCTCAAGCCCCATGGTGAAACCAAAAAATGATTCTCAGTTGCTAGATAGCTCTCGCCAAATCCGAATGCCTAATCCATTCGAGCCTATGAATGATACAACTATTTCGGGACAACAACACCAACATTGCTTTTTCAGCAGTGACATAGGCTCTCCAGGGACAGTAAAGCAGGAGCAACGTCCAATGCGTCCTTTCTTTGACGAATGGCCTACAACTAAGGAATCATGGTCCAATCTTGATGATGAGGGATCCAACAAAAATAATTTCTCCACTACTCAGCTGTCCATATCCATTCCTATGGCTCCTTCGGACTTCTCTTCAAGGAGTTCTTGTTCCCCAAACGGTGAGTTAACATCCTCGAGCAACCTTTTTATCCAATTAAAGTCGCATTCTATAGCAAGACAGCCATGACTTATGATTTTGCATCGCGTGCAGATGCTTGAGGAATGCCACCATTGCAATAAACAGTTTCCGGTGCTGTGCGGAGGAACAGATGTGCTAGTCAAATTCTCATCAGTACCAGTCAAGAGAATGAAACCCGGCCTCAGATGCTGGAGAACATCCTGGTACCTTTGCATGTCTTTATGGTGTTTAGATGGTTTACAAGACCAATTGCAGCCAGTTTTCGCCGTATAACGAAAATAAATGTACTTTGCCCGTCTTCACTTTCTGGATTCCAGTTTATAGATTGCAAATCATGTAATCTAGTTTCAAATAAGCTGATGATATTATAGTCACCAAGTTCTTATTCTGTGTATCCTTTATTTGGAAGTTCTCATCTTTAGATGATGTTTGTTTGCCAATTTCTTAGATTGTGTCGTTTTCTGTAGTTACATCATACTACTCATCAACAATTCGATAACTTACAAATAAAGTATAGTATGGAATAGAGCTATTTTAGGTATAGTAAAGGATAAAATAAAATTACTAAATAATAAGCATAGATAAAATGGAGGAAAAAAAAGTAATGACATGATTACATCAAATTGATTATTATTGCTATACAACGTTATATTTAAATAACCGTAATACAATAGATAACAACTATCCAAACAAGATGTAAATCATCACTTTGCTTGCATAATAAAATCCTTAAAATCATGCAAATAAGCAATTGAACCAACAGGAAAATTAGCATTTCTAAATTTGTCACTTAATTCTTGAACTCTATCATGAACTTGTTTATCCTCCATTAATCTCTTAATCCCTTGTATTATCTCATCCTTCTTAACCATTTTCAACCCAATATTTTCTCTAATTGATGATACCATATAACCAATCTTGAGATGACACACAATTGATTTTGCATTATAAAAATTGTCACCTCTAATTGGCCATGCCAATAAAGGTACCCCTTGTCCAATCGCTTCCATAGTCGAATTCCACCCACAGTGAAACAAACATCCGCCAGTCGACGGATGACTTAAAATCAACAATTGTGGGGCCCATCCATGTATAACCAAACCCCTATTCCCAACTTTATTTTCCAAGTCATTAGGATAATAATCTTGATTCTTGGAAATTACCCATATGAAATTTTGACTTGATAGCTCTACTAGTGCCTTTGAAATTTCTTCATGTTCTTGTAAAGTTGGTAAAAGTTCACTACCAAAAGAGATGTAAATTACTGAATTTGATGATTTTGTGTTTAGCCAATTGAGTACTTCATCTTCTGAATAATTTGATTTTTGACTTGAATTATTAATTGTTCTAATGTCTTTGTCATGAATTAGGGATTTAGTGGATGTAAGTGACCAAAATTTTTCTGGTAGAAGGCCAATTCCATAAATTGGAAGTCTTGTTTGTTTGGCTAAATATTCCAAGAATGTGTGTTCTAGTACATCATATGTGTTCACAAGAATGGCACTTGCAACCTTTACCTGTTAGAAAAAAAGAAGGCAAATGAAAAAATAATTGTGAATGGGATAATCTATAGAAACACATCTAAATTATTATGGTGAAATTATCGACTACACATTTAAACCACTACTAAAAAAAACATTCAAGGTGACCTAGTGGTCAATGAAGTGGTTGAGAATCAGAAAGTTTCATGTTTAAAACTTAGCAGAGACAAAAAACACTAGGTGATTCTTCCAGTCTGTCCTAGCTTTGGTGGACAGAGAGTTACCTGGATACCTATTGCTGCTGGAAGGTGGCAAGTATCCGTGAAATTAGTCGAGGTGCGCGATAGGTGACTCGGACATCACGGTCATAAAAAAATTATTTAATTTTTTCACTAAAAAATGTCTAATGGCTATTCTCACAAATGTTTTAATTTTGTTAGTAATTTTTTCATACAAAAAAATCAGAAAGTTTCCCACGATTTCAGTGAGAATGTAATTTCTACCATGTTTTTTTTAGTGAGTTGTTTCGGTGGAAGACTAACGAAAAAATCATATTCTAGAGCACAAATTTTCCACTACTTCGTGATGGAAAAAGCTTTATTTCTAATAGTGAACTGTACGATGAAGAGTGGGGGTGGGGGTCTTTGACCTTTCTGAACTTATTTTTTTTTTCCGAAGTTTGTAATATAAATGGTAAGTTTAAAGTTAAATATTATAAAGTATATTATTTTTTAAAAATAATAATAATATAGATTAAAAAGAAAAGTATATCGCGTAAATTAATATTAATTACCTCTTGGACCCATACTGGCTCATCACCAGGTTGTGTTGGAAAAGATTTCTTCTTTGTACCAATTAATGGTTCCTCTGATGAACTATAGTATCTCCTTACTATATCACCATAATCCATGGCCATTTCATCGGGTAAACCCGGAAGAAACCGGGTTTCACCTGATAGGTGGATAACAAAGATTACTAGTTACGTAATATTTATTTATTTTTACGCGAAACATAGATATATCGTACGTAGTTGTTTTAGTGTACCTTGATCTTACCCTAATTACCTCGTGGAGATAAAGATGTTTCTGAAAAGCCTTCCACTCAAGTAACATATATAGAGGTAAAACAAGAAAGCATAACATAACATACATAACAGAATAATGCGATAAACAAAGCACGATTAAATAATAGATAGTAGCAGTAACTGAAGAACAAGAAACTACGATCATAATGCTTAGGAGAGAGAGACAACATGCATTGAACTATTTTCTAACTTTCTACCCTAACTCGCGACTCCATAAGAGCATGTGAGAGTTGAATTCATCGATAAAATTTAAATTCGGAATACGCTAACCTGGTTTGATGAACTCTACATCAGCTTTCCAAGCAGCATAATCCATGGCAAGTGAAGCAGCACTAAAAGGGGAAAAAGCCACAATAGGCACTTGAAATTTGGTAAAAACATCTCCAAAATATGGCAAAATCATTATATCAACTATAGCACAAACAATTTTCAACTTATTATTTTTAGTCACATTATTATTATTATTTTTATAATAAGATGTCAAAATTGATTCTACACCTTGTCTCATTTGCTTGTAATGAAACATAATAGGTTGCGGGTCGAATTTAATTTCGGGTCGAGGAGGGGGCGGTATCGGGGCATTAACATCCGTTACGTTAACTAACGGATGGTGCGTCAGGGAAGAGGAAATGGAGGAGGAGATATCGGACGATAGAATAAATGTAGTTTTGAAATTAAAAAAAGAGAGTTTTTTGCAAAGCTCAGTTAAGGGCAAGACATGGCCTTGCCCAAAAAATGGAACTACTAAAATCTCTCCAATAGCTTTCTCCATGTTGTTTATGAAATTTGGTTAGTTTTTTCGTATTTATTCTTAAGAGGAAAATCTCGAATTTATTTCTAATCAACCGTTAAGGTCCTTTATCAATGAACTCCTGACGTATGCATTAAATTTAGTAAAACGTTACAAGTACGTTCTTCAAAAGAATATTTTTTTAATATATTTTTTTTGGTGAGTCAAGACGCGATGACACGTATAAGATTACGTGTTGAAAAGTAGGAAACAAGTGTCACTTGCTAGGTGTAAAGATTCATGCATGCAAATTCCACTTGGACTATATTGTATTTTCTGGTGCTGTAACGCATGCATTCTGGCACAAACTTCTTGGCAAGGATGAAGTAAGCCATTAGTGTCTTGTTTTATGAGATTTGTGCCGCGAACCATTGATAGTTTTAAAAATATTTTTATACTTGATTGAGAAACTTAGATACATTCGATCAGTTTCACATAACATAACAAGTGGTTTCAAACTTTTGTAGGAGCATAAGACTTTTAATAAAAAGCCGAAAAAAGTGTGAGAAACCCCTAAATTTGCAAGAATTTAGAAGTGTTTCACTCATGTTGCAAGATCGCGGATGTATGTAAGTTCAGTCAGTCAAGTAAATAAGTGTTTTTAAGGTTGTTAATAGTTCTGGGATGAAACTAATAGTCCGCACCCTAAAAAGTTTAGGGGTGTTTTTCAGTACTTTTCTATATTTTTTCCGTTTGAATTTGATTGTCTTGTTTTGACTTGACAAGGAATTTAAGAAAGTACTCAAGACTTTTGTGTCTTATAATCTTAAATTAAAGACACGTATAACAACTGAATCATAATATACAGAACCCATAAAGAGTTGCATGAAAATCCTAATTGAATTGGATGAAATCAATTTAGGAGATTAAGATTCTTTTGGAACCCAATGGATGAAAGGGTTTAATTGGTGAATTCTCACATACTTTGATAATCAAATCCCTAATAATGCAAGGAGAATGAGACCTTGAAGCTTAAAACCCTAGATCTTCACCTTGGAGCTCTTGAGAGAATTTTGGAGAAGAAGACTTGAAGGACTTAGTTGTACAAGAAAAACGGTTATAAGGGTAGTTATATGGCCAAAATGACATAGTTTAGAGGTTAATTGAATAGGAAAAGACCAAATCATCCATAATTAAAAACTCATAATCACATCGACTATCATGAAAAGTTAAACTTAAAGAGTTGCCAAAAAAGAAAAGGAACATTCTTTGAAACTGACTTAAAAAGAAAGTGGGCTAACAAATTGAAACGGAAGGAGTACTATAATTGTAAGTATTTTGATGAATACAATATTAATTTGAATAGATTGTATCGTTTTCTATCATTACATATACACACTACTAAAAATCCGAGAAGTATTATTAGCAAAATAGATGGATGAAGAGTATATTGAGACCTTTTGCGATACTTCAGAGACATTTTTGACCCTTTTCCGTATAATTCAAATTCTAACTTCCATTCAAACAATGTTTTCCAAACTAAAAGAAATCAAAGCATGTTAACAACATTGGAATATAGTAGCAACCTAATAACTGCAACTGTAAATGCTCTTTTTTCTTCTACCTATGCTTCCTACCATCACTGGGAAGGCAAAAACAAAGGCCAATGCCATAAAGAGTACAAATGTTCATTGACCCTTCTGGGATAGAAAAACATTGTGCTCCTCAACATGTTGCTTAATCCTTTGAACCTGCAAGAAATCGATACGCGATACGTGAGAAGTTATTCGTGTTCTCTGGATTGCAGTAAAAGGTGGATACATGTATGTTACGCGGATTCATTTATGGTATATATCGGATATGAGTGTGTGCAAGTATCCATATGAGGTACTCAACACTGGCAATGTCATGGTTGCAAAACAGTCATAAATGACAACACCACAGACTACACAGATGACAACGCGTTATACATTAGTGTGGAAATATCAGTAAAGGGAACATTGGCAATAGAAAATATTGAAACAAGAACATTCAAGTTTCTATTATGTGGACCTTTCCTTAGTTTTATGGGAACAAATGATTGCAGATAGAGTACCGGCTTCGATATTCAAGAACATTTAACAGTTTAACACAGATTCAAGATAAGACTATAACACAGTTTCAGTGAACCAGAAGGAAACAGTAATCATGTTCAACGATCCCCGAACAAGTCTTGATGGAAACAGTAACATGTTCAATAGAACTTCCTTGTATGTGGACCTTTCCTTAGTTTTATGGGAACAAATGATTGCAGATAGAGTACCGGCTTCGATATTCAAGAACATTTAACAGTTTAACACAGATTCAAGATAAGACTATAACACAGTTTCAGTGAACCAGAAGGAAACAGTAATCATGTTCAACGATCCCCGAACAAGTCTTGATGGAAACAGTAACATGTTCAATAGAACTTCCTTGTATGTGGACCTTTCCTTAGTTTTATGGGAACAAATGATTGCAGATAGAGTACCGGCTTCGATATTCAAGAACATTTAACAGTTTAACACAGATTCAAGATAAGACTATAACACAGTTTCAGTGAACCAGAAGGAAACAGTAATCATGTTCAACGATCCCCGAACAAGTCTTGATGGAAACAGTAACATGTTCAATAGAACTTCCTTGTATGTGGACCTTTCCTTAGTTTTATGGGAACAAATGATTGCAGATAGAGTACCGGCTTCGATATTCAAGAACATTTAACAGTTTAACACAGATTCAAG
>JAJONR010007473.1:0-42358 GCA_029582245.1 Solanum etuberosum
ATAAAACTTATTTTATTCTAGTAATGGAGGGTAAGAAGACTGTCGGACGTCAAAAAATTCTCATGAAAAAAAATAGAAAACAAAGCTGCTCGATATGCCTCATTTTCAAAACGTCGATTGAGTTTATACAAATTGGCTGGTGAGCTCGCTCAACAGCACGATGTTGACATAAGAATAGTTTTTTCTTCTTCAACATCCAACTGCTGAAGCAGTTGCTCAGCGTTTTTTGAATCCAAATATAGAATTAAGTGACACTACAAAACTTGTTGCGACAAATGTTCGAAACAATGTGAATGAAATCGAATATAAACTAGCAGAGTTTAAAATTAGAGAAGATGTTGCAAGCAAGGAAACATTTACACTTGACCAAGCCAAAGAGATGAGAGAAATTGATTGGTGGGAGGATATTGAAAAACTCAAAACTGATGAGTTAACTCAGTTTGAAGCTTGGCTAAATGTTGCTGATTATAAGATGAAAGATCGTTTGCAACAATTGGAAAATGAAGTTGCATCTAATGCTTCATAAATAGATTCATCTCTACATTAATTTTTGAAATATTATTATTTGTTCGCTTTTGTTCTTTTACTTATTTTATTTTATAATTTTATATTGATATGCTAGCTATTAAATGTACTCTACAATGATATATTATGAAATGTTATTTCCATTAATATCAATATATTTTTTACATGTTTGATCTCTTATTTTCTTATGTTTTGTTATATAAGTACTTTCTTAGTTTGTTGTGTTTTTGCACTTTTTTGTGATATAAAAATAAGAAAGTTATAGGTTTTAATTCTTACAATCACTCATGGATAAAAAAAAATCCATGTATTTAATACTTAAAATATATAAATTAAAAAATTAAATTAAACATTAGACTTTTCAAGAATATATGGTCAAACATGTAAGTGAAAAAAATATATTGTTATTAATGGAAATAATATCATTTCATAATAAATATCATTGTAGACTACATATAGTAGCATCATCAATATAAAATTATTTTTTTTGTAGAGTACATGCCGAATATCGCAGATAGAGGGAAATACTAATGAAGAACTAGGAAATAGTAATAAATCAGCAACAATGCATCCAGTTTCATAAAATGACTTCCATAATAAAAGTATAAAAAATAAGCTCCATAGTGACATTTTAAAGTTTATTGTCTTTGTCCTTCCCACCCAACACCCTTAACCGCGTCATCCTCAAACCCCCCCCCCCCCTTTCCCCCCACTGCCATAGTGTTTTTCTACTATTGAGATGATATTTATTCACTTACTTACTAAACGCTCGAAAATAAATAAAAAACACAATTATTTTCTATTAAAATATTTTCTTTCAAATTAAACACACCCTTAATTTTGACTTGTTGCTGACTTACTGACCCTGTTTAAAAAGCTAACACAACTTATATTATATGTAAAATAATTTATTGTTAGGTAAATTTATCAGTCTAGATTGCATGAAAAATTTCCTCCAAGGTCAATCATGCACATAATTAATAATCTTTTTACTTCACTTAATATTCCAAATTTATCTTACTACTTTTATTTTTCAATTCAGTTGAGCACATACAATTATTCATGTCATTGAAACATTAGACTTAAATTAATGGTTAATTTATTGCATAGTCATAATTATTTTTATTTGATCACAATACTGAAAGTAGATGTTTCTTTTTTATTTGTTCAATCTAAAAATTAAAAGATAATTTATCACTTATTTTTTAATTTATTTATATTATTAACTATAGTTATTTCTTAAAGTCCAAAACTTTGAATTTATAATATTCAAAGATTGACATAGTTATTATTCTATTACTTATTTATAAAAAATGTATCAGTCAACATTGAACAAGTAAAAATGAAGGAAAGAAATATTTCTCAAATTGGTCTGAAGTGCACTTTCATTGACTCTTGTAAAGCCAAAAAAGGAAAAATAATTATGGAAACAAGGTTGAGAGAAATGAAATATAAAAAAGGAAAATAATTATGGGAACAAGCTAAGTTAGAGAGTTGAAAAAAGTCAAATTAAGAAGACAATTTTGTCTTTTGTGAATGCAAATAAGTACTTAATCCTATTTAAGTGTATTAGTTTGATTGAGAACGAAAAAAAAAATAGTAATTCACTACTCAATTTTTATTTTATTTTAGTGATTTTGAATTTCAAATCTACAAAGATGGATAACAACTCACTCAATCAACATTTTCTTGACGGAGAGGTACAACAATAACAACATTATTGATTATTGTTTCGGTAGAACTTCATAGTTTTGAGTCAAATATTATATTTTGTATTTAAATAAACATTTGTATAAATAATTTATTAATATTTTTTTTTGATAAATTCAAAATTGTAGTTCGAAGTTTCTAGAATTTTTTACATGATTTTTCTTGTGATACACATTCACTTTTTGTGTGCAGCTTGTTGACATCGAAAAATCGAAAAAAAGCTGGATCTTTCAGCATCTTGAGAATGAGGTATGGCAATTGCATGATTGCATTGACACTTTATTAAGATGTTGAATGCTATTGATTTTTCGTGTGTTATACATTTTATATTTTAATTTTTTTTAGTGAAAATTTTAATTTTGCAACGAGGGTGAAGAGGGCCAAGGGAATGTATAGTTATACAACTTTTTCTTTGTATTTATGCGTGAAGGCTGTTATAGTGCCCAAACGTGTGATCTACAAAACTATTATTTTCAATATAATGGATAAGTGAAAAATGAAGGGAGGAAGTAGTTTTGAAATTGACATGAAGTCCACTTTCTTAGACTTTTGTTTGTAAAAGCCAAAAAAGGAAAAATAATTATGATAACAAGTTTGTTAGAATAAATAATTATGGGAATAAGGTAGGGAGAAATAAAAAGATTTTTGTTTGAAGAAAGCCAAAGAAGAAAGTTTATTAAGTACTTTTATATATTATTAATATTTAAATAAAAATAACAAAAAAAGTATTACAAGGTAACTTAAATTCTAAATTAATTATATGAAATTTGTTTAGGATTCTTACTTGGTTTATGAAAGATAAGAACTTCTTTTACCGCTTGTCTCTTTATTGTCATTATTTGTCACCCTCGTCTTCAACATCATTGGAACAATTTGAGAGAACCACTTTTACACACAAAAAGAAAACATGATAACTTTTCATCCAACTCAATGATAACAAGAAAACATGATAAAAAGTTATCATATATTTTTGTATGTGTGGGTGATTGTCTCAACTTGTTTTAATGGTGTTGAGGAAGAACTTGACAAATAATAACGATGAAGACAAACGGTAAAAGAAGTCCTTATTTTTGGTAAGCCAAATAAGAATCTTATACAAACTCCATATAATTAATTTAGAGTCCAAGTTACCTTATAATACTCTTTTTGTTATTTTTATTTAAATATTAATTATATGTAAAAATATTGATAATATTTCTAAAAATAAATTGACAGTGTAATTATTTTGTCCACTGTCGGTGGATACTAGTTAATCTCTCAAGTATCTTGATTAACTTGTAGATAAAAAAAAAATTAAAAAAAATTATTTTTCTAATTTTATGATTCTTCTTGTGATACACATCACGTTTTATGTGCAGGTTATGAACGATGAGTTTGAGAAAGTGGATGAATTGGAATTTAACCAAATATGTCAGTCCTTAGAGAACGAGGTACGTTCAATGACATCAATACTTATTGGCGTAAAATTATACTGTTTATATATAATTAAAATTATTTCTGTATAGGTTCTCGAAACCAATAAAATGCATATAAGTGCACTCATTCAATCACTTGAGGATGAGGTATACCAATGATGTTGCACTTCTTAGTATTATCTTACTATAATTTACCTGAATTCTCTACTCGTTTAAATTATGATGCTTGGACTCTTTAAAAATAATGTCGCATGTCCAACATGAATCTGTCGATATTTTTGAAGAGTCCAAGCAACATAGAGATGTTTTCACTCAGTTGGTGTGCTTTTTGTAGGGTATGGTTAATAGCGAATTCCGGAACGTTTACTTGTTGAAGAAGGAAATTCCTTCCTTCTTTCGGAAAATAGTTTGTGATTTTTTCCATGATGCTCGCACTGTTATATACAACCTGACTACAGCTCTGTATGACTTCTCCTTATTGTTATGAGCCAATTTCGTTTTTATTTTGACCATGTTTGTTGACAACTTGTGTTACTTTCATTTAATTTTAGTGAGTCGTCATCAGTTGTGAATTTTGATTTTTTAAAGAATCATTGTTTCAAGCTGAAAGGAAGTTCGGCATGGTGAGTTGTTATTTCTAAAAGTAGCCATAAGAATTCTTCTTCATAATAATGCAAATTGATTTGTTCAACTTCTTTTGCGCAGCATTGGAGTATGTACTCTTGTTAATGGATGTTCTATTTTTATCGAGGCAGTTGAAAATAAGTCCAAGAACGAGTATGATTCTTTCTATCCTGCTATTATTACCGGTTATTTCTTCATAAATATTGTGTTTTTAGTTTCTTTGAGTCGAGAGTCTATCAGAAACCATCTTTATACCTAAAAAGGTACGTAGGGTTGAGGTCTGCATATACTCTACTCTCTCCAAACCTACTCGTGAGACTATACTGGATATGTTAGTTGTCTTAGATTATCTGACAAAACCTTTTCGCCTTACCTGTGTAGGTGTTTGGAGGCAGTAAGAAACCTGAATCAAGCATATCATGAGCTTGATACCAAATTGAAAAGCCTCATGAAGGTACTCTAATATCATGCCTACATTTACTTGAAATGAACTACAACCAAAAGGAAAACAACTAAATGTCTCGTTTGTTGTAGTGTAATGCTAGTAGAAGTTGCATAACGTGTGTACTAACGTAACATTATTGTTTGCATACAAAATGAAGGTCGAGAAGGAAATCGTTGCAGCTGAGGAAAGAGCCTTCAGACAACAGCGATAATTCTCTCATATTAATGGACTCGAGTAGCAGTAATATTATGTTGTTAGTACTCCATGTTTGTTAAATGACATTAGTATAAAACAATATATGAACCTGTTTCTTTGATATGCATAGTGTTAGATGTCATCAGACAGAATTGGATGTATATAGTTGCTTCTTATGGCTTAGTTGATCCATGATTTATGTTTCACCTTTCGTTTGTTTCGAGAAGTGATCTATTGATCAATACCAATGCTTTCTTTATCTCTTAATTCTTTTCCGATACATTGTTCATGAATTAACAATAATATAGCTAAACTCTATTAATTGTCTCTGTCATTCTATGGGTCTTTTTCTTTTTGTGTATAACTCCATCCCTTTGACAGAATCCACTAATTTATAGAAGCTACACTCCTAGAACATGTTGTTTTTATTCATAATCTAAATAGTCTTCATTCAGAGGATGTCACAATTTAAATAGCCGTTCATTCAGAGGATGTAGTATGCGCATGGATATATAGAAAGATAATGATGAGATTTTTAAAATGACATTCGTTTCAACGAGCTAAAGAAAGCATAGCTTAAATACTCATTCTAAACCGTGTCATTTTTCGAAACCCACAAGTACTTGGCCCTAGAAATCCTGTGGGGGAAGGCCATCGCAATTTAATACTTTTTTAAAAAATGTGTTATTTCAATATTAGACAAGTAAAATGGATGGAAGGAGTACTTCTCAAATTGGTTTAAGGTCCACTTTCTTTGACTTGTAAAGCCCCCAAAGAAAAAGGAAAAATAATTATGGAAATAAGGTTGAGAGAAATTAAATCTTAAAAAGGATAATAATTATGGTGATGTGATGCTCCCGCTTAAGATTAGAAGTTCCACATCGGTAAAAATATAGGAGAGCTATTGGGTATATAAGTAAGCAAACCATACCAATTAGTGAAGCGTTTTAAAGTGGTGCGGGCCTAGGTCCAAAGCGGACAATATTACTAGCGGACTGGATCGTTACAAATGATATCAGAGACACTCATGTGTCAGCCTTGTCTATGTGGGCCAGAGTTCAACTAAGTTTAGGCAAATCCTACTAAGACGGGGCAAAAAAATGGTATCAGAGCCACTCATGTGTTAGCCTTGTCGACGTGGGACCAAAGTTCAACTGAGTTTAGGTAAATCCCAGTAAGACGGGGCAAACCTCAGTGCTAAGTTTAGACAAATCCCATGCGGTGGGGTAAACCTTAGAGAGGATGTTGAGTCACATGAGAGATGTTAGGTATATAAGTAAGTAGACATTACCAACTAATGACGCGTTTTAAAGTTGTGGGGCCTAGGCCCAAAGCAGACAATTTCACTAGTGAGGTGGGCCGTTACAGAGAACACGTTCGATAAAATAATTGAATTTCCACAACATGGCATTCTCCTTAGCAAAAATCATTGCAGTAGGATAACAACTAGGAGGATTTGAAAAGTATTACATATGGCATTACAATTTTCAAGGCTTAGCTCAGGATCCCACTACTCATCGTATTTGATTTGCTATTGCTACCACACATGACATTGAGATTCTATTACTAAGAAACATCTTTATCAAAATATTTTTGCTTCTCACTTTGGTCAATAAGCAATCATTTTTCTGTAAATAGCTTGGCAAGGAAATTTTGAGTCGTTAATATGGGAACAAGTTAGAGAGAAATAAAAGGAAAATAAACTTTTTTTTTTTAAATTCCAAAGAAGAGAGTTTGTTACTCAATTTTGTATTATTCAAAGGCAAATAAATACATACTCACACCATTTTTAATTTTAAATATCTTAGTTTGACTAAATATATAGTTTCAAAAAATTATAATCTTTTATTAAATATCTATATAATTATTCAAATTTTGTGTATTAAACATGCCATTGGTAACTTATTGTATAGAGCCAAAAAATTGGAAAGAAAACAAAACAGAAAATGAAAACGCCAAAAGATAAAAAGTGTTAGGATTTTGAAAATAAATTTTTTGTTTGAATTTTTTACTATAGTCCAAAGTATTCATAAAATTTGTGTGTCAACATGTATTTGGACAATTATAAATGTTGATGTTGGTGAAAAAAAACAGCACATACATTATTATTCAACTTCGATTACCCCTAAAAAATTTGAGTTTTTACTTCTCAAAAATGGATAATGTGCCCTCTAATCAAAATTTTCATGGTTACATTGAAAATGAGGTAATAATTTTTGGTTCAAACGTTTTATATATTTAAAAATGAATTTAATATATATATATATTTTTTTATTAAGAACTCATTTTCTCAAATTTTCGACTCATAAAGTTAAAATTATAGTCTGAAGTTTTTATAACTTTCCACCATATGATTCTTCTTACAATACACATTTACGTTTTATGTGCAGATTTGGGACAGGAAATTCAAAGAAACCTCTGAGTTTCTAGAGATGGAGGTACGTCAATTACATGATTAAAATTATTTTTTAATATATATAATAGACGTTGAATCCCTATGATTCTTCGTGTATTTCTTTTTTTATTTTTTAAATTCTTTTAGTGAAAATTCAGTCTTCGCCACAGAAACGAAAAAGGCTGAGGGGAATTTTTTGATACATCACGTTTTATGTGCAGAGTATGGACCATGAATTTGAAGAAGTTGATCAATTGGCATTTAGCCAAATATGTCAATCTTATGAGTATGCGGTATGTAATTTTGTATTTTGAGAAATTTTCTATAGTTATTTAATTTAATATAAATACTCATTAAGTAGAGTAGTTACTACTTATTAATTGTGTTTAATCCTATCTCAAATTTGGTCAATATAATTATAATGAATTGGTTCCTAAAAAGCAGAGTAATTATTACTTACATAATAATAATAATAACGATAACAATAATAATAGTACTCCATCAGTCCCAATTTATGTGACACTTTTCATTTTTTGAGAGACAAATAGTTTATGTTTGACTGAAATTTGTGCATAGAATCTTCAAATTTTTTTGAAAAGAAACTTATATGTTTGTAAACTATATAGCAAGTACTAAAAATCACAATAATTGATAATTCAAAATATTTTTAAAAAAATGTATGATAAATTTACTGTAAAAAATAGACTTGTTTGAATCACGAAATTCAAAAAGTGCCACATAAATTGAGACGGAGGGAATAATAATAATAATAATAATAATAATAATAATAATAATAACAAAAAATAGTAATAATAATAATAATAATAATAATAAATAATAATAATAATAACAAAAAATAACAACAATAATAATAATAATAATAATAATAATAATAATAATAATCTTTAAATTAATGGTCAATTAATGCAATAGTCATAAAAATATTCATTTTATTTACACCAAAGGTATCATTAAAGAAGAACCAATTCATGCACTTTTGTTTAGGATATTGTGGACATGCAAAAACTTTTGAAACAATTATCTTTTTTTCGTTCATTTTTATTTATCCATTATATTAAAATAAAATATTTCTTTTTACTTGTTTAGTCTAAAAAATAAGGGATAATTTATCCCCTAATTCGTAATTTATCCTTATTATTAATTATAGTCATTTTTCAGTGCCTAGAACCTTGAATGTATTAATATTCAAAGAAAGAATGATATAGTCAAATTGTAATCCTATTCATTGCTTCTTAAGGAATATATCAAATGAATACTGAATAAATAAAAATAAGCCGAGGAAGTACTTCTCAAATTGGTCTAAGATCCACTTTCTTTCACTTTTGTAAAGATAAAAAAAGGAAAAATAATTATGGAAATAAGGTTAGAGATACACATTCACGTCTTGTGATACATTTTTCATTATTCTTCTTGTGATACACATTCACGTCTTGTGTGCAGCTTTTGGACTTCGAGAAATCGAAAGAAAGGATCTCTAAGGATCTCGAGAATGAGGTACGTCAATTGCATTGTATTTTGGAATCAAATTTTCTATCCCTAATAAATTACAATATTTACATGAGGTTGAACACCTGTGATTTTTCGTGTGTTATATTTTTTATATTTTAGACTCTCTCTTAGTGAAAATATTGATTCTGCCACAAGGGTGAAGAAGGTTGTCACTCCCCGTGCCTACACCCTGGGCGGGACTGGCACTCGAGAGTCATTGCTGGCCCCAAGCGAACCCTTGGCCTGGCTTAACTCTTAGCGGAAGACTTAATTAACAAGAAGAATTCTAAAAAGAATACTCATGCAGTAACTTAAAGAAATATTAAACTAGCCAAAATGGCAAATCAAGTCTTAACATAAACAACTGAAAATGGAAAGACTAAAGAACTATAACTATCTGTCTATGAAGCCTCTAAAAACAACGAGGGATGTCGGGACAAGACCCCCGATCATCCTAACAACTGAAATACTAAAACAATATGGAAAGGGATCCTTTGGAAAGCAAGGAGGCTCACCAACTGACTCTAAGTGCTCAACTGGATCAACGAGGCGTTGGATGCTGATCCTGATTACCTGTATCTGCATCATGAGAAGATGCAGGCCAAATGGCATCAGTACATTGAATGTACGAGCAGGCGAGGGGAAAACTAAACATGACATAAGCTTAAAATGAATCAGAAAAGAACACTTACCTTAGCTTTACTCAACTCATGGATACTCAACTCAAATGCCATAAAACAACAGTAAATGTGCAGTTTATATAAAACATTTAAAAAATAATAGCAACTCAATTTACTCATATAATAAAGTAATATAATTATGTGGGAGTTTCTCTAACCGACAACCATCACTATGAGCTAATGTGATGATACAACGTCTCACCCACGCTGCCAGAACTGTCCTATAACTTGCCGTGATATAGAACGCCTCAACTAAGTGGATCCACTAGTCTATGCTAAAAAGCATTAAGGTGTCATCTAAAAGGTATGATCCTTTCTACCCACGATGGCTATATGGTTTATGGAGACTTGAGTAATTATAAACTCGTCTCCATATCGGTGCTCAATACTACTCCCAAAATATAATCAGCTCATATATTTTAAAACAAAACTCTTTCTGTGGTTTGAGATAATTACTCAGAAACTAGCTCAAAGGCTCTCTTGGAAATCGGTATTTTCTTTCTTGTTTAAATGTGAAAACATTTTAACTCTTGGGAATACTTAGTTCCCATATAATCTTTTGAAGAAATGAACTTAACTCTTACTCTTTACTCAACTCAAAACTCAAGCCTTAAAAGAAAGTTAAAACGTTTGTACAAGACTTTTGGAAAACTCTACGAACTTCTCTTGACTTGACTCTTAACTTTCCTTGAATTGAATTATGGATTCAAGGCTCATGATCTCATATTTATGGATGATTTCATGATGTTTAGACGTATCTCAGAGTGTAGAAATCAACTAGAAAACTTAGGTACGTTGCTAGGGAACTCAAACGGAAAGAAGTGGGAAAAAGTGGAAGACCTGGCGTCCCTGGCGCTCTGAGTGGTGCCGGGCGCTAGAGGCAAAACTTCAAAAGCTGGGTTGGGGCGCACTGGCTGGCGCGACGCCCAAGAGCCCAAACTTCAGAGGTTTCTTTGGGGCTCTCTGAGTGGCGCGGCGCCCCAGCCCCCTCCTCAGGTTTTTGACGATTTTTCTTGCTCGTTTTTCAAGTCTAAACCCTCTAGATTCAATTGGTTCTTTTCCCAAACACTTAGATTCGACTACATAACCAAAATATGTAAGAATCTACTCAAACAACACCTAATTTCATGAATCAAACTCAAGAAACTTCTCAACAACCTCAACAACAAGAACCCATAAGAACTTAAACAAATTTCATCAAGAACTCATAATCTTTTCTTTCAAGAACACAATTACGTTGAATTGAATCATGATTGGCGCGTGGGTGAACTAACCCAACGCTATGTGATCTCACATAGCTCGTAGGGATCAGCCCTTGGCGAAATTGACGAACTCAACTTCAAGAACGCGACGAATCCTTGCTTCTTCTCCTCCTTTCTCCTCTTCTTTTCTCTTCTCTCAAAACCCTAACTCTTTTTGATAAAGCGTAAACTGAATCAAATCAGTTTATACCCCATCTTAATTACCAAAAATGAAAGTAAATAATAGGGTAGTGAAAAGACCAAAGTACCCTCCTAAAATCTGATTTTGACTTTCCTTATCTAGACAACCCAACTTCAAATGGGCAAATCTCCCCCATACAAACTCAAAATCGCGCAAACTTGGCAGCGTTGGAAAGATAATTCAAAGATATTTTCTACGGTATCTTGTAGCACACGTAACTCATCATGAGCTAGAATTTATGGTCGTTTGAAGTTGACCAAAAACTCATCCTTAGCTTAATTTGTCAAACGTTCCAAATTTGATTATTTCCAAAAACGGTTTCTTCCAAATTCTAGTTCTTTCAAATAGCGAGGTGTTACAAAGGCCAAGGGGATGTTTAGGCTTCTATACAACTTTCCCTTTGTATTTATGCGTAAAGTGTTGTTCATCCTAAAGGTCGTTACAGTGCCTTAAACGCGTGGTCTACAATTTTTTTTAAATCTAATTTCAATATAGTAAATAAGTGGAACTGAAGGGATGGATTTCTTTTTTAATAAGCCATTATCACCTTAGGTTGTGAGCCTTTGGTTGTGTGGTAAACTTGACCCCTACCATGTTGATATATCATAAAAAGTTACAAGAGGTTAGAGGGGGACATGGACCTTACCTCTAACTTATTAGTACTAAGAGTAACACGAAAAAAGTTGATGAGAAGGAATAACCTATACAAGATTTTCTCATCCTAATCAAGAGTCATACTAACTTACAAAAAAATTTACTCTTTTCATATCTTCTCCTCGTTAAAGGGAGTTGTCATTTGTCTAGTAGAATTAAACCTTTAACCTCGCTAGACAGTTGTTGATAGGAGAGGTAAAAGGTTCCAGATCCATTAGTAGAAGCAAATTTGGCTAAGTGGTCAGCCACACTATTTGCTTCTCTAAAGTAGTGGGATGTACTAGCATTAACATTACTAAGAATTTTGGTGGTCTCCTAGATGATAGGTTTAATCTAAATGTTTTTACAATTTTATGATCTTACACTAAATATGTGTACACTTTTTTCGTTTCATATTACTTATTCACTTTCTCCATTATGTCACGTCCTTAAAAAATTATAAATAAAAATAATATTTTTCTTAAATTAACCTTTAATTTATATATATGTATATTATGTACAGGTTATGGACAATGAAATTGAGAAAGTGGATGACTTAGCATTTAGCCAAATATGTAAGTCCTTAGAGAATGAGGTACGTTCAATCACATCGACACTTTATTGAAGCTTTTTATGGTAATTTGTATTTCGGAAAACTTTTTATGATGTTAAATTATACTGTTTATATATGGTTAATTTTATTTTATTTTATGTGTATTTATAATAATAGATGTTGAACCTTAACACTTCTTCATATGTTTAGTTCTCATATTTTAAAGAGGAAGGGGTGCAAAACTCAGTTTTGACCATTAATATATTCTGTTTTAACACCATTAATGAAAATTCTGACAACATGCATGGCACTACAATTTGATATTTTGTCTTCAATTTGTAGGTTCTCGAAACCAATAAAATGCGTATAGGTGCACTCATTCAATCACTTGAGGATGAGGTATACCAATGATGTTGCACTTCTTAGTATCTTACTATAATTTACCTGAATTTTCTACTCGTTTAAATTATGTTGTTTAGCCTCTTCAAAAATAATGTGCATGTCCAACATGCACTTATCGACATTTTTGAAGAGTATGAGCAACATATGACGTTTCTACTCACGTGGGGTGCTTTTTGTAGGGTATGGTTGATAGCCAATTTCGATTCATTTACTTGTTGAAGAAAAATGAGGCTCCTTCCTTCTTCATGAATCGAGTTTATATTTTTTTTAAGGATGCTCGTGTTGTTTTACTGAACCTGACTACGACTCTGTATGTTTTTTTCGCATTGATATTGACTATTTGTTTTTTTTTTAAAAATGACTATGATTGTTGACTTGTGTTACTTTTATCCATTAATTTTAGTGAGAAGTCAACATTTGTGGACTTTGATTTGTTGAAATTGCATTGTCTCAAGCTGAAAGCAAGTTCGGCATGGTGAGTTGTTGTTTCATAAAGTAGCTGTAAGAATTCTTCTTCATAATAATGCAAATTAATTTGTTCAACTTCTTTTGCGCAGCATTGGAGCATGTATTCTTCAGAATGGAGTCTCTGTTCTTATCGAGGCAGTTGATAACAAGTCCAAGAACGAGTACGATTCTTTCTGTTGTGTTTCAGTTATCACATTAGTTGGTTATTATTGTTATTGCTCGTCTTTTGAATGCTATGTTATGTTTTCCCTAATATGATTCAAAGTCTATATGTGGGAAAAGGTGTTAAAAGAAAAAGTTCTTTCTTATTCATTTAAGAATACTTCAAAACATATTTTCCTTTAATTTTTGGAGGATACAGATTAACGTAGAAGGTTAGTAAGTAGTAGAGTGTTATCTTGCTTATCCTATCCTTCTATACTGATAGTTGTAGTATTTCTCCCTTAATTTCTTATTTCTTATCCTTCAATTTTTGTTATTATCTTTTTGATTCCTGTATTTCGATATATTATAGCCTTCTATAGTGTTACATAATAATAATTAGCAAATATCATGTAGGTGTCTGCTGGCAGTAAGAAACCTGACACAAGTATATAATGATCTTCATTCCAAATTTGAAAGCTTCATGGAGGTACTACATATACTATCATGCCTATATTTACTTGAAGTCATTTAGTGATTACATTTCTGATTTTGATCTTTTTTACCTCAGCACATTTTGCTAATTTTCAATTACATCAATCTATTTAACAATGGTAGAAGTAAGTCCATTCATCATAAAACAACAACATATTCAGTATAGTCTCAGGTCTGGGAGGGTGAGGTGTACAAAGAGTCAAAGACCTTACACCACCCTTGAGGAGTAGAGAGACAGTTTTCGATAGACCTTCAGTTCAAGAACATGTTTTATAGACTAACAAGAGCAAAAGACAATGATGTAATATAATGAAGAGAACAAAAAAAGAGCATAGATAGCCAACGTAAATGAAACGACAGTAGCAGTAAAATCGAAGGATAAGATAACGCTAGTGTTATACCCCATTTTAACTCATATCAAATAGTGTACAACATATTGGTGATTTTCAAATTATTAACTAACTTAAGAAGTCGCCACCTAATTATCACGGTGAATTAGGAAACCTAAATATTTAACTAAGTAATACTAAAATTTACTTCAATTAAGGTCTACTCAACCTATGTGATTCTAGGTAAGGGTTCTAATTATCCTAAAGGGAAGGGGTAAGGCATCCTTTAAGATCCGTTAAAGACGGTTACCGATCAAACTTAGGTTAATTAACGAAAGAATAAAAATAATAATTAAAAGCTAAGAGAAAATTAGTATTAATTAAAACTTGATAAGTTTAACCTTGAGAAAAAAGTTAGGGTATAAAACCTTAAAATATACTAACTTTATATATAAAGATCCAAAAAAAATGAAATAAAACACCTATCTAACTTTAGAGGTTTTAAATTAGTTTAAACTTGATTATGATTTTTTAGAGTTAAAGAACTTGAAGAAATGTAATGTAATTAGTTGACATCTTTCTTTTGAAATACATATTTTAAGGAAAATCTTTTCATAAATTTCTTAAAGCTCAAGATGTCAAATATTCAGCAATAGATATATATAAATTTCGCCTAAAAATAATAACTTATTTCATCCATTTAAAAGCTAAGTTTAGTTTTTAAATCTATGTAATCAAAGCTACCAAAAGTTATCTTTTTAAACCTTCATTATATAACTATTTCATGTTTTAAAAAATCTGCATTTAAAGGTGTTAGAAAAAGATGTAATTTCTTATTCAAAATCTATCTTTTAAATACTCAAGATACTTCTCTTTATTTAAAGCTAGAAAATTACATTTTTAAAACTTTAAAATCTGATTTTTTAAAAGTATTAGAACAAAATTGTATTTTAAGATCTAGTTAATAAGAAATATAATTTAAAGTTTGATACAAATCTATTTAAGAGAAAGGTCTTCCTTTGCAAAGTTATGCCTTGGTAACTTATATTACAACTTCAAACGCGCTCCGGAGTGTACATTTAAATAAATAAAAAAAGAAAAGATTAGTAAGGAATATGGTGTATGAGCCTTGGTAACTTATATAATAAAATAATGCATCATATGACATTCCTTTAAAAATGATAAATCCTACCGATGCTTACAAATAATAAAATGTGTCTGCACAAACACATGGGGAGCAGAGATGCAAACAGATTCCAAGTAGACATGATCTACACCATTTCTAACTTAAGAAAAATGATGATGATGATGATGATGATGCTTTCAAATAGAAAAAATTTAGGCGCGGTTCTTTTGCAACAAAGGATGAAACACTAGAATAATTTAGGGTATTTAGGTAGAGTAAGTGAGGGTAGAATAGGAAGTTTGGGATTCTAGGGTTTTAACCTTATAAGATGACAAATAAAATATCAATATTACGACTTTACACTAATATAAAATATAGATACAAAAATATGAATTTATAATTTAATCAAATAAGTACGAAATTTTAAATAAAGTGACGATAAATCCATTAGTTAAGAAAAAGAGATATAAAAACTAAAAGATATAATTTAAATAAATCATTTAGATACGCTATTAATTTAGAAGCTCGAAAATAATGAATTAAAGAAAAGAAGCGTCAAAATTGGGTGTCAATAGCTAGCATAAAAACAATAATGCTAGTAAGGAAATCGATAGATGCACTAGCTTGAAACCCCGATCTATCATAGGGAAGGGAAAAAATGCTCAACTATCATGCTCTTCTATCTATGGGCATATCCTCGATAACCTGGACATGTATCATATCTTATCTAATCACCTCTCTTCAATGTCTATTAACATTATTGTTTTGATGCAAAATGTAGCTTGAGATGGAAATTGTGTTAGCTGAGGAGAAGGCCCTTCGTCTCAAGTGATTCTCTCATCCTTATGGACTGGTAATAATCTCTAGTTCCCTTATTTGTTTTTTACTATGTTTCCTATGTTATTAGTACTCCATGTTTGTTCCAAGAAATCTATCAATTAATTTCGATTTTTTCTTAATTTTTTTCGATTGAGATATATAGATCTTATTCATAGATTAATGAAAATGTGCAAAAATTCTATTTATATTTTTTATTCTTAGTCTCATCCTTTTTACGTATGATATTGACTCCACTCTGCTTTGACAACATCCACTAATCCAGAACTTAATTTAAAAATCATATTTCTCCTTAGTAAAAATATAATTTTGACACAATACAAATGTTATATTGTTGTTTAATACTTTTTTTCTTTTTATGTTTTGTGAATAAAGGACTTTCATATTAGAAGGTGGGAAATCGAACAAAGATCAATGCATGAACTTCGTTTCAAGAATCAACCATGAATCTGAATGTTGCTTTATTTACTACTCCACTACAATACTGTAACTAGAAAAACTATGAAAAATAACGTTTCAACTTTTTTGGTCACCATATAGGTGCACAACAATGTGTTTTGTATGAGATAGAAGCAAAACTATCTTTGTTTTAATTTTACTATGCTTTTTTAATGGTTGAAAAGTCGAGATAAGCTTAGATAGTAGCGTTGATTTTTATTGAGAAAATTTCAGAAATAGCAAAGATAATCGACATAATAAGGTTCTATATTTATAGAGATAATAGACATTATAAAGTTCTATATTTATAGTTTCGGTAAGTACGCTCCATAGCTATAGTTATAGTTCTGTTTGCTATGGAGGTTGCGATTTGTATATTTCGCGTGTCTGCACGGTTTGTATATTTCACTTGCGAAAATAAAAACAGGGTAAGTATATACAATTAATTCTGTATTTATACATTTAAGAATTTTTCAAAATTCCATTTGTATATTACGCTTGCCAATATACAAACATGGTAATTTATCATGATTTTTTCATAAACCGTATACAAATAGCTAGAGTAAGAATATACAAATTCTGGATTTATACAATCAGAATCAAATTATACAAATTCTGAATTTATTCAATTAGGGACCGAATATATACAACTTTTAACTTTATACAGTTAGAAAACTGAATAACAAAATTTTGCGAAACTATACCACAAATTAAAAATAATCAAAATTATAGTTATATTACATAATATACTCTAGAACTTTCCGCCATAATACTTCTTCTCATACAATCATGTTTTATGTGCAAATTATGTCAGCCTTACGAGTACGAGGTACATTAATGACATCGTCACTTTGTTGAAGCTTCCTACAATAATTTGTATCTTTAAAAAAAATTTATATTTATTGATTTAATATAAATACAGAGTTAAGCAACGTAATTAGTACTTATTACTTTTTTAATCATATCTCAAATTTGATCAATATAATGAATGGGTTCCTAAAAAGCAAAGTAATTTCTACTAATTACTATTAATTTCTCAATTTCAAATATAGTTAAATTATCATTTTATTCTTTAATTTGCTTCTTAAAGAGTATGCCTAATCGATTGGATAAGTAAAAATGGAGGGAAGAAGTATTTCTCAAATGGGTCTAGATCCACATTATTTGACTTTTGTAAAGACAAAAAAGGAAAAATAATTATGGAAATAGGGTTGAGAGAAATGAAATTTAAAAAAGGAAAATAATTATGGGAACAAGTTAAAGAGTTGAAAATAAATATCCATTCCTATTTAAGTGTGTTAGTTTGATTCAGAACGGAAAAAAAAGAGCAGTAATTCACTACTCAAGTTCTATTTTTTCTATGATTTTTGGGTTTCAAGTTTACAAAAATGTATGACAAATCACTCAATCAAAATTTTCTTGACGAAGAGGTACATCAATTACAACATTTTCGATTACTATTTCGATAAAACTCAATAGTTTTAGGTTAAATGTTGTATTTATATTTAATAATTTATTTAAATCTTATTTTCTAAAAGTTTGAACTTATCATAAATCCAATAATGTAGCTCGAATTTCTAGATTTTTTTTTCATGATTCTTCTTGTAATACATATTCACGTTTTGTGTGCAGCTTGTGGACATCGAGAAATCGAATGAAAGCTGGATCTTTCAGCATCTTGAGAATGAGGTACGTCAATTGCATTGACTATAAAAAAAATTATAGTAGTTTTTGTATTATGGAACCGAATTTTCTAAGATGACATTTAATTTGATATAGAAAGAGTAACATTTTGTAGGATTCTGAACTTTTAAACTCAAAATTGTAGCTCAACGCTAGTTATTTCTAGAACTTTCCACCATGATTCTTCTTGTGATACACATCAGGTTATGGACGATGAGTTTGAGAAAGTTGAGGGATCGGCATTTAACCAATTATGTCAGTCCTTAGAGAACGAGGTACGTTCAATGGCATCGATACTTATTGACGTAAAATTATACCGTTTATATATGATTAAAATTATTTTTGTGTAGGTTCTCGAAACCAATAAAATGCATATAAGTACACTCGTTCAATCACTCGAGGATGAGGTATGCCAATGATGTTGCACTTCTTAGTATCTTACTATATTTTACCTGAATTCTCTACTCGTTTAAATTATGTTGTTTAGACTCTCCAAAAATAGTGTCGCATCCACGTCTGATGCATTTTTGAAGAGTCCGAGCAACATATGATCCTTCAAGATGTTTTCACTCTTTTGGGGTGCTTTTTGTAGGGTATGGTTAATAGTCAATTTCGATCCGTTTACTTGTTGAAGAAGGAACAACCTCCTTCCTTCTTCCGGAATCTAGTTTATATTTTTTCCCGTGATGCTCGCTCTGTTATACGGAACCTGATTACAACTCTGTATGTTTTTTCATTGTTGTTATGAGCCAATTTCGTTTTCGTTTTGATTAATATGGTTGTTGAATATGACTTGTGTTACTTTCTAGTGATTCATTGTCGTCATCATCATCAGTTGTGGATTTTGATTTCTTAAATATGCATTGTCTCAAGCTGAAAGGAAGTTCGGCATGGTGAGTTGTTGTTTCTTAAGGTAGCGATAAGAATTCTTCTTCATAATGCAGATTAATTTGTTCAACTTCTTTTGCGCAGTATTGGAGCATGTACTCTTAAGAATGGATGCTCTATTTTTATTGAAGCAGTTGATAAAAAGTCGAAGGATGAGTATGATTCTTTCTGCATCAACTCAATATTTGATTTGTCTACATCTTGATATGTATTTTTTTTATTCGGAAAATGCTTGTATGTATGTGCTTGTTTATCTCGAAATTGACTTTTTCAGATCAAAGATCTTAGTTTTGTTATGTTGGGATTTTATGTAGGTGTCTGCATGCAGCAAGAAACTTGAATCAAGCATATCATGAACTTCATAACAAATTTAAAAGCCTCATGAAGGTACTATAATATCATGCCTATACAGTTACTTGAACTCCCTTTTGTCATTTGGTAATTACATTTCTGATTTTCTATGTCTGTTCTTTCAATTAGTCATCTTAACGTTTTCTCTCGTTGAAGTGTGTGATCATCAAAAAGTTTAAGTTATGTTATAGAGAAAGCACAAAACAACAACATATTCAGTATAATTCCACGGTGAGGTACCTAGGGAGGATGAGGTGTACAAAGAGTCAAGGACCGTACCCATCCTTGAGGGGTAGAGAGGTGATTTTCGATAGACAACCCTCAGCTCAAGAATATATTTTAAAGAAGAGCAAGAGTGAAAAACAATGATGAAAATAATGAAGAAAACGGTAAAAGAGTGTAGATAGCTAAAGTAAATGAAACAACAGTAATAGTAAAATTGAAGGATTAGATAATGCTAGAATAAAAATAATAATACTAGTAAGGAAATCGATTGATGTACTAGCCTCGAACCCGACTCTATCACAGGGAAGGGAAAAATGCTTGACTACTCTGCTATCCACTAATCGATAATCCTCGTCCTTCATGCTCTTCTATTTATGATCATATCCTAGATAAGGTAAAAATGTGTGATGTCTTATCTAATCACCTCTCTCCAATATCTATTTATGTATTATGCTTAAAACCTATGTATTACATGTCTACTAACATTATTATTTGCATACAAAATAAAGCTTGAGAAGGAAATTGTGTCAGCTGAGGAGAAAGCCCTTGATCTCAAGTGATTCTCTCATCTTTATGGACTGGTAATATTCTCTAGTTTCCTTTTTTAGGGTTTTAGTGTGTTTTCTATGTAGTGCTCCACGTTTGTTTCGAGAAATTTATCGATCAATTCAGATTCCTTTTTTTACTCCTAATTCTTTTCTGATCGAATATATAGATCTTGTTTATGGATTAACGAGAATATGCAAAAACTCTATTTACTTATGTCATTCTATAAATCTCTTTCTTTTTACGTATGACATTAATCCCACTCGCTTTGACAGCACCCACTTATTCGAAACTTAATTTAAAAGCCATATTTCTTGTCAGTAAAAGATTAGTTTAATATTTTTCCTTTTATGTTTTGTGAATATAAAGGGCTTCCAGATTCAAGATGGGGAATCAATATCTGTTTTAATACTACAATTTCGTAGAAAAACTATGTAAATTAAATAATGTTTCAACTTTTTAGTCACCATACAGGTTCATACAATGTGTTTCGTATAAAACAATCATACTATCTTTATTTATTTATCTTGTTTCTATTTTACTACTATTATCTTTTTTTATGGTTGAAAAGTCCAGCTTAAATAAGGTTGATTTCTCAAATCGTCACTTAAATTTTTTAGGTCTCTTAAAAGATAATAACCTAGATAGTCGTTCATTCAATTATGAACATGCAAATAGTAATAATATCTATTTTCAAGAATACGATCGATACTGACCTAAAAAATCAATTCTCCTGATCATAGGTAACAACCATCCAAACATTTAATCATTCATTCTTATTATTATTGTTATATTATTAATGGTGCTAGCTATCATGAATCAACAAGGAAAACTAGGATCTTGAGTCTTTACAGTTGGATGGTCGAAAACCACCGGATCTCCACCTCCAATCGTATCGTTGGTTGGATCATAAGCGGTTGTTGAGTATTCCGGCTCTCCGGTGGTGGTGTAGCCCTGTGCTCCACCATGCCTAAGAAAGAAAAAGAAATATCAAATCCTTCATTTAAATAGTTCATATATAAATGAATATATTATTTTGAGACTATATTATTAATAGTCTTATAAGTTATAATATCATTTTACGTGAACCTATTTGACTAGCCAGGTAGTTATTATAAAAAAAACAAAACAAAACCTTTTGAAACCTTCATGTTTAGACATATCATAATATTTGTGTAACTCGAGTCTTTTAAATTTATAATTTTAAACACATATAGATTATTCTTTTTATAAGAACTAAAAAAAAAAAGACACAAATTAAACGGTTGAAGTACCCTATCAAAGGGTTACATATATATATATATAATCAGATCATTCGTAAATTTATTGCCAAACAATTTTTTACGGATAATATATATAACTTAAACTCGTAATTTTTGTTTTTTAATGTATTTATGCATATATATACCTAGCATTTGCATTTTGGTCCTTGGCCTCTTTCTTGTTTAATTCAGCAGCTGTTTTCTTGCTATCTTTCTTCTCTATTGCCATCTCTTTCTTTGATGGGTCCTTTGTCCTCATTCTCTCCACCTGTCAAAAATATGTTTAATACAAATTCGAGCTTGTTATTAATGAAAAAAAAATAATCAGCCATCGATACTTGTATCAGAATCATGAAGTTGAATACTTCACGAATACTTAAAATGTACAAATCTCTCTAAAATAAATATTAATATTTTATTATAACAATCAAATTATATTATAAGCATACTAATTAAGTAGATAGACACATTAACTTGTAGTCAATTGATAGGCTAAATCATACGCTTTAATTTTGAGTATGAATATTATTTAGATACTTCAACTTAGTTGAACTGTATCAGTTAAACACTCCAATTTACAAAATATTAGTTAGACAACTTTCAAATTTCGTGTCACATCAACCTAGAATATCCACGAAACACTGTGGAAACATGTTAAAGTGTTTAGTTATTAGTTGAGTTCAAAACAATGTATCTAGACGTAGACACTCGATGTTGAAATATTTACTTGCTAGTTGAGGTGAAAATCAAAATATCTAAATGTGCGTTTTATAGAATAAAATTTTGCAATTGACACTATTATAAAGAAATTTGATGATATACATACCTTTTCTTCAACTATGGCATTGGTCTTCTCCATACCAGACTTTGCTGAGGCTGCTGCATTAGCTGCTTTCTCCTTAGCTCTCTGCATTTTCTTTTTTCTACTATGATAAGTTTGTTTTAATTTGTTCTCTATTTATTTGCAAGATGTTAGAAAAAAGAGAGAAATTTGTAGGGTTTTTATTGGGATCGAAGTGAAAAGAGATTGATTTAGAATTTAAATATTATAAATTGACACATTACGAATTTATATTTATTATTGTAATTTTTTTTTATGTTAAGTTTATATTTTATATTAAAAATATTAAATTTAGATGAATTCGTATTTTTTTTTTTAAATGAAGTGTTGCCGCAAGTTGATTAGTGTAACGTTACGTGGTAAATGAGCAAGTTAGGATTGTTGACGGGTTGACACGTTTCATCAATAGATAGTCATCCCATGTGTAGTTTATTTATGAAAAGTCCCAAAAAATATTTGTCCTATTTACCTATAACTTATTTTGATTCAGATATTTTTTTTTTTTAATTTTCATATTTGATGTTTGGAGTCTGGAGGCTTCGATTAAATATGGATCGTACACGGCAGGATCTATTTAGGGATGATATTTTTAACATGATTATTTTTATGTTTAGAGTTTAAATTTAAAATCTCTGATTAAGAATGAAGCAGCAGTCTCATCACTGTACTAAATCATATTATGATTCAAATGAATTTTGAATAAGTTGAAATATACCTTGTTTATTAATAATATATTTTGATTTATTTATTTGACACTCCTCTTTGTGTGCTTACTAGAAGTTCCAAAATTTTAACATAATGGACCAAATAAATCATAAGTTTCAAATAATTCAAGAATTATAATCCCTACATAATTTTGTGTCGAAAATCAAGTGAAACCCTCGAGAAAATGAAATCTCTTGTCATTTTATAATTTGAATAAAAGAAAACGACCTTCTCAAATCTCCGTAAAAACGAAGATTCTTTATGAAAAGACCATAAAACTAAAAAAAGATTATAAGTGCCCTACGAAATCATTTCTCCCCGATCCCTAGGGGGCATTACTGTGTTGGGGATGGTCAACTGGAGTAGGCCCAAGAATGGATATTTGTTGACATCTCAATAGTAACTAACTCCTAATAGCAACCTGGTTGGAATCGATTAAATGAATCCTCTTGTATCTATGAAAAGGATCATCGTAGTTAGACTATCTATATATTGCTTGTCAACCGTCTATAATCCTCCTCGTCTATTCAGGCTTGGGACCAAGTTTGCTAGAGACATATTGAAGTCCTAAGGAGTTAACCTTGTTGACCTCTCACATAATGAGGTTTCAGCACTGTCGATTCATTGTAGTCTGATGACGAGTTATCCAAGCACGGATGGATAACTCGTTATCAGATAACTTGCTCCTCAAAATTCAGCGAAAACATGAGATCAGGGACATAGCCTGAGTCTAACAATTGGGCTGTCAATCCAGTCAAAACTTGCTGCAGATAACTTTCTTGAATGGATATGATATGACATGCCGAGAATGTATACATTTTGTTCTGTAATTCAATCCAACTATGTCCAGTTTCCTTCTTTAACGCCTTCGCCTTTATCAGTTTCCTAATCTTAGCTGTTTCATCCCACATCTGTAACTCCGCGTAAATGTTAGATAATACAATGTAGGCTGAAGTATCATCAGGATCGATATCTAGAATCTTTTCAGCAGCATATTTCCCCAAAACAAAGTCTCTGTTAGCTTTGCAACCAGACAAGAGGCAACGCCACACTACCTTATCTAGTTCCCCTGAAAAGCTCTTTATAAAATCATAAGCTTCTTTTGTTTTTCCTTTGCGTGCAAATAGACTGACTACACAAGCCAAGTGATCAGCCCTTGGAATGATTCCGTGCACCTTAGTCATGCTAGTAAAATGGTGAAGTCCTTCGTCTAAAAGTCCAACATGTCCACAGGCAGATAATACTCCGAGAAATGTGATGTCGTTAGGTTTGACCCCACTGCTCTGCATCATACCATAAATTTCCAAAGCTTCCTTCCCAAACCCATGCTGGGCGTATCCTACAACCATGGTGTTCCAAGATATCAAGTTTTTCGCGGGAAGGATGTCAAAAACATTACGTGCATAACCAAGTCGTCCACATTTAGCATACATATCAACGAGGGCGCTGTCAACAACCACATTGGAATCAAATCTAGACTTCAGTACACGGCAATGGGTTTGCTTGCCCCATTCAATAGCTGGTAAATCTCCACAAATGCTCAAAATGCTTGAGTATGTGTATAGACTCGGTTCAATACCCTCAAGCAACATTTCCCTGAGAAATCTCATAGCTTCTTCATACCGACCTGAGCTCACACATCCAGCAATTAGCGTATTCCAGCTAACAACATCATGTTCTTTCATTTCTTGAAAGAGCTTTAATGATTCCTCAAACAAGTCACTTTTGGAGTAAAAGTCCAACAAAGCATTGCATACGAAACTAAATGAGTCGAATCCCAATTTTACAATCCGGCAATGAATCTGTTTCCCAACTCTAAGTTCTTTTACATCAGCAAAAGCTCCAATAACTGATGAAAATGTTCTCTCGCTTGGTTTCAACCCCGAGGAAAGCAACTTACAGAAAAGTTCAATGGCCTCTCTTCCACTCCCTAACTGCACACACCCTCCAATAATCGCAGTCCAAGCATGCAACTCCGGTCCATCTGCCTCATCAAACGCTTGACGTGCCAATTCCAATCGACCACATTTAGCGTAAAAATTAATCAAACCAGTCACCACAAACTGATCCATCCCCAAACTAGACTTAACAATCAAACAATGAATTTGCATCCCAAGTTGCAAACTTTTTATCGCAGCACAAGCACCCAAAACACTCCCACACAAAAACTCATTCACTATCACCCCTCCCCTCAACGCCAACACGAACATGTTCAACCCTTCTTGATACTCCCCACAATGAAAATAACAAGAAATCAAAGAAGCCCAAGTAACAGAATTAGGTTCCAAAATTCCATCAAAAACTATCCTAGCTGATTTCAACAATCCACATTTCCCATAAAAATTAACCAAACAATTACTCACAAAACTATTTAAACTTTCCTCAGTTTTCAACATCCTCCCATGTAACTCCTTCCCTGTTCTTTCAGCACCTAAACTACAACAAGCTGATAAAGCCGCTACATACGTATAACCATTTGGACCAAACCCATCTTCAAGATTCATTGATCTAAAGCAACCCAAAGCTTTTTCAGACATACCCAATTGAGAATATGTGGAAATCAATGTTGTCCAAGAAATGATGTTTCGTTCAGGCATTCTGTCGAACAGTTGTTGGGCATCATCGAGTTGATTGAGTTTTAAGTACATTGCGAGCAAGTGGTTGTTTGTAAAAATGTCTGCTTTTTGGGACCCAAATTTGAGTAGCTGAGCATGGAGTGACTTGCCATTGAAGAGGGACTTTGAGCTTGTGCATCCACGAAGGAGTTGAATGAAGGACATGAAAGAACAGAGTAATAGTAACTAAAGTGAAATTTACACATACAATGACTACAAAAATAAGATTTTGATAAATAAATTTTTAGGTTAAGATAATTTGTTCAAAATTTGAGACTATATGATATAATTTTGTCAAATGGTGTTAGAATGATCAATATTGATTTTGTAAGTTATATATAATTACTTTTTTTAGTATTATATTTTATTTTACAAGAATACATAAAAAGTAACCTTTAACTTGGTTTCAACGGAAATATATGTCTTCTAAGTTTTAATTTTGTGTGTGTACAAATAGATACTTAAGCTTGTATAAAATTGAACAAATAAACACACTCCTCCTATGTGACGTCATACATGACAATTTTGTTTCTTACGTGGCGTCTTATGTGTATTATGTCTAATAAGACGTGTGTGTCTACTTGTTTAATTTTATATGAGTTTAAGTGTCTCTTTGTGCACATTCAAAGTTGTAGGGCATATGTGTCAATTGAAATCAAGTTAAAGAACATATTAATGTATTATATCTTATTTTTATAATAATATATTTGAAAAAAATATTTTCTTTCATTTAAATTTATAAGTGGTCGAGAGATCTTAATTGTCCCGCGAAATGTAATAATTTGTTAATTCACATACTATACTTCAGACTTAGACACAAATTTTCAGTATCAATCGCATACATCTGAAGTTGTTCCTAAGAGGACCAAAAACTTGGAAAAAAAATAAATAAAAAGTGAACACAAGCTAAATGGCGATCCTAAAATATAGGTATTTATTTGTATGTCCACATCTCACTATATTATTTGTCCCCAAGCTAATAATCAAAATTAACCCTAATTTTCATATCTTACCACATTTAGCTCATATTGTACATCTTTAATTTAAAATATTTAGGGGAAACAAAATTAATTTGTTTATTTGTGATTATGATAGCTGAAAGTATTTAAGTAGTAAGTTCACTCCAAGATGAGTGCTCTCTTATTTCATTTTTTTTTCTTTCATTCTTTTTATTCTTAGAAACTGACGGAGAGTGATATCCATGTTTATTATCATGTATTTAAACATTGTTGAATGAATTAAAGTAAAAAAATTCACTAAATATGTTGTTGAATTAAAGTGAAAGAGTTTAAAAACTGACGGAGATTGATATTCATGTTTATTATCATATATTTAAATATTGTTGAATAATTAAAGTAAAATTTTTTCACTAAATACATTGTTATTGTTGAATTAAAGTGAAAGAGTTTAAAATGCCGTTGTTGGCATATTTAAAAGTTTGAATTCTCACAAATAAATTTTGCGACTTGTTGAATCGTTTGACAAATTGATGATTGACTTTCATTGGGATGTTATTTTGATATTGTGGTTTAAATTTGAAGTTATTGAAAGAAGATTTGAGCTATTTACCCATGTTTTTGTCCTTTCTTTGTTGATCGAAGAAGTTTATAGGATAAAACTCATTTTTTGTATAATTTTATGCGCCCCCCCCCCCCCTAAAAAAAGTTTGGGGATAGTTATTATGGTACTGTCAATCCTCGTAGTCTTGTATTTAGAAGTGAATTTGAAATTTGAAATTAATAAAGTATATATAATAATTTTAAAACATTAATGAAGAATAGTAGTTTCTATGTTATGGTTGAGCACTCTTAAAATAGTATAAGATGATGCAATTTGCAACATATACTTAATTTGATCTACTTGGTACTTTTTCTTCTTTAGAAGTATAAAATATCTGCAACTTGTAGGCATAATTTTTCCTTGAATTTTTATTTTTATTTTTATTTAATAAATCCAAATTTCACAAAACACCACGGTATTATTTGGTTCATGGATTAAATTATTTCATAATTATATCCTGAAACTAATTTATTTCATTTGGGAGGTGGGATAAAACAATTCCAAGTTGGATGGAATATTCAAGATTAAATTTATATTGTAATTCGTTAACGATATAAATTTAATTCAAACTTAATATTGAGATATCCACCTTATCCCACGTACTAAGCGGCCCACTAACAAATGAAAGAGGAAAGTCAAACTCCTATTTACAAATTAAGAATGCTATCACATTGAGTTGGTACACATACTGGGTAGCAACTAATCAAGTGGAACTTGTTTTTTCATGAACACCAGATTGAAAACCAGAAAATTTTACCATTTAAATTTAATTAATTTGAGTGAACATGAAGTTTATGCACAATACTAGTAATAATTCTTTATCTCAGTTTACGTGGCGGTGTTTGACTAGACATATAATTTAAGAAAAAAAGAATTTTGAAACTAGTGATCTACTTAAAATGCCATGATGAGATTTTTGTGTGTTTAAAAGGATATGACAAGTTCTAATGGGGCGCAAGAGGTTCATCTGAACCACATTCATTAAAAAATTATATGGTATATAATAAAAAGTCAAAATTATTTTATATGTATATAGTAAATGTTGAATAATCATTATTGGCTTCTTCATGTATTTTTTTTTATATTTTGAATTTTCATAGTGAAAATGTGTTCCGTCGTTGATTAAGGATAAAATGAAAGATTTGAAGTTTAATTAATTTCAAATATTAAAAGATGTCATTCTCAGGGTCGGACTCATGTTTTTATAGAGAGTTCAAAATATGAAGAAGTAGGAGGCTTCAACATCTACTATAAATATGAAAAATATAATTTTAACTATGTGTAAATAGTATACTTTTCTGTCGAAGAGGTTCATGCTCTACCTGACTTCGCCCTTCGTCATTCTTTTTGGAATCGACTAATACACAATAGTGCTAACATAAAATGGAACAGGAGTAGTAGAAATTAAGGTAAAAAATATTGTCAACCTTTATACTCATGGAAGACATAGTAAGATGGTAGCTGTGGAATTCATCAAAGGTCAGATAATTAGCTCAAGAATACCTCAACATGACAACATTAGTGTAGTTGGTAATATACATGTAATCATGTTTTGTTTTTGTAACATAAGAATGGTTCCTTCAATTAATTTCTCAAACTATAAATACTCCAATGTGTTCATAAGTTATATTCATCACTTGAGGAAAACCATAGTGTCTTTTGAGTCTCAAAATTAAGAATGGATTCCAAAGGCATCAACCTTTCAGCTCTTGCACTTTTTGCTTGCCTCATCTTATCATTTTCATCGTCCATTCTTGCTTATCGAACACCATATTGGCCATCGATTAAAGTAGGTTACTATAGATATACTTGTCCCTATGCTGAACACATTGTTCAAAATGTCGTAAACAGAGCTGTCTCTCGTAATCCAGGCATTGCTGCTGGACTTATCAGGTTACATTTCCACGATTGCTTTGTCAGGGTACGTACAAATTTCATGATAATATTTTTATTTTGTTAACTTGATGATTACATTATCTTATAACGGTTTATGGTGTCCTGTACTTTAATTAGGGGTGTGATGCATCCGTGTTATTGGATGGACCAAACTCCGAGAAGGAAGGTATTCCCAACAAGAACAGTTTAAGAGGTTTTGAGGTGATTGATGCTGCAAAAGCTGCACTTGAGGCTGCATGCCCTGGAACTGTCTCGTGTGCAGACATCGTTGCCTTTGCTGCTCGGGACAGTTCTTACAAAGTTGGGAGAATATACTATGATGTCCAAGCTGGACGTCGTGATGGTCATGTTTCTATTGACTCTGAAACATTGACTAATCTTCCTTCTCCTTTCGTCAATGCCACGGAACTCATCAAGAATTTTGCAAGGAAAGGTATGTCAGTTGATGAAATGGTGACCCTCTCTGGCGCGCATTCCATTGGCATTGCACATTGCGGTGTTTTTGCTAGCCGTTTGTACCCTCAAAACAGTCAACAAAATCTTCCAATTGATCCTGAATATGCAGACTTCTTGAAGTCCATTTGTCCACCAGAAGCACTTACTAATGGGACGGGAGCTGCTAATCCCGCGAACCTTGATGCCCTTACACCAAACAGGTTGGATAACAGATATTACTTGGCTTTAAAGAGTCAAAAGGGACTTATGATTTCTGATCAAGCATTGTTGGCAAACCCGACAACAGCTAAATTGGTGAACTACAATGCTAGATTTGGTTCCGTTTGGTCAAGGAAGTTTGCAGCTGCAATGATCCACATGGGAACTTTGGATGTCCTGACAGGTCGAAACGGAGAGATCAGGAGGAACTGTCATTTCGTGAACTAACATCCATATCGTTTACCTCATTATTTCAACTTCTCCATCCTATTCAAGGTGCAAGGATGGTTCAATGTGTGTCCAATTGTTATTGATTTTTTCTTTTCATTGTTTGTTCAACTTAATTGTATTTCATTTTCCCCCAATGTTTGTCCAATTGATTGGAATTTTTTTATTTGAATATTTTTTCCTTATGTTTGTCCAAGTGATTGACTTGATGGCCTCTTTTTCTTCTATTATTGAATCTGATATGGAGGAGCATGTGTAACAATTGATATTCTATTGTTATTAAAACGACACCAGATGACAAATATGGGAACAAGATGCTATCAACACTGGCATGATCTTCACTCTCAAATTGAAATACCCAACAAGCATAACATCAAAGGCATCAGAATTACTTGGATAAAACCTGATCAAGGTTTTGTGAAAATTAATTCTGATGGTAGTTCACTTTATAATCCTTGTCTAATTGAAGAAGAGTTATCATTAGGGATAGCACTGATAATTTTATTCATGTCATTCACTACAACAACAAAAAAAGGTTTGTAACTCCGTTGTTTTGATGATCCTAACAAACAATTGGACATGGTCCCATGAGTCACGCATGTTCCTGAACAAATGGGGAACAACTGTAAAGCTACCAACAATGTCATGGTTGGTGAGCATAGGAAAAGAGGACACAGCTCTGAGTCAATGGGAGGACACTAGGTTGTTTTGTTCAGACCTTTGTTGACATGAAACTACTTAGTTCTCACATTGGAAGTAATCAAGCAAAAAGGGTCTTTTGTCTCTCTCAAGAAGACCACAAGCTTTCAAGAACTGCAAGGGACCTGATAGAGTTATCAAGTGCATCTTTAGTTGTTGATTGTGAGTTTGTGTCTTGTGCGTTTCATCTTGTTTGTGATTGAAGTCTATATTAATTATAGTTAGTTGATATAGTAGGCAATAGAGCTATTGCTTTGGCTCAATCCTATAATAGAGTTGTCACAGGTTGTAGGATTAGGAGTTTAATCCTTATGTGATTATTGGAATCTGTAATCACTTGTTCCTTAAAGATAGTGAAGAGCAGTTGGAAATCCTGTGGAACAGATCATGATTTTCCTCCCTTGAGCAAGGCGGTTTCCACATAAAAATCCTTTTTTAGTTTTTACTGCATTAAACTGTGAAAAGGACCTGATCCTGTGGCGTGTGGTGGACTCATATAAGTTATCAGGGTTTATTGCCGCTATATTATATTTAGTCACAATAATATAATATGGGTATTAATAACCAACACACTATATAAATGTCGTTAAAGGCTTTGGCGACTTTGAATGCCATAATATTAACTTAATTGCCGCTAAATGTTTTTGCGGCAATATTTTAAAAGGAAAATTTGTTGTCACTAAAAGTCTCTTTTGATAAGTGATTGCTAAGGCATTGGATATAGGCACCAATAATCAGGTTGAGCTTGAAGCTGCCTCTATTGGAATTCAGTCATCTTCATCCTGTCTCTATTCTTCAGTCATATATATCAAGACTAAACATACAGGCACTTTTAGTTGCCATTTTAATTTCCTAGCCAGTAATCACTTATTTTTCAGGAAAACATTTTTGTCGTACTAAACAACATCCTTAATTTCAGATTGCTCCTTCCTAAGACATGATTGTTTATATGTTCTGGTTGAGCACTCTCGAAATAGTATAGAAGACAATGATTGAGGGATCCTACATACTATATATAACTTATTGAATTATTCACTTTGCACATTTATACCTAAAGTATATAATCTATAGTACTTGCTAGGTTTTCTTCTTATCTTGACATAGATATTTAACTAACAAGAATCTTTTTTCTTATTAAATCTTTAAAAAAATGCAAACAATCAAGATTTTTCTATTTTTATTACACTACTTGTTTTAAAATAGGAATATTGGAGTTTGTAGACTAAGTTTCAGAAATACTAGTACTAACAAGATAATATATATTTATAGGGAAGTCATATATACTGGCAACCAACTAATGAATTATACAAGCTAATTCAGTCTTCAGGTGGGACTTATTTTTTTCCAGTACCATTGCACGAGATATTAATAATTGTGCAGTCAAATGTTTCTTTATTTCAATTTATGTGACACATTTTTTTTTTTCATCCGTTTCAGAAAGAATGTCACATTTCTAAATCTAAAAACAATTTACTTTACATTAGCAATTTTATGCTTAATGAGAAGCGTTTATTATAATCACACAAATGTTTTAACATGCTTAAGACCACAGATTTCGAAAGTCTCTTCATTTCTAATTTCTTAAACTCTGTAGCGATTCAAATAAAGTATTGTTTTCATGGGTGACAATTGACATAAGATGGTAGTTATAGAGTTCTTCAAAGGTCAGACAAGCTCAATAATACTTTAAACAGTTGATATAATACAACCTAGCACGTTTTGTAATTATAGACTTCTTCAAGAATTTCTCAAACTATAAATACTCCAATATGTTCATAAGTTATATATCTATCACTTGAGGAAAACCATAGTGTCTTTTGAGTCTCAAAATTAAAAATGGATTCCAAAGGCATCAATCTTGCACATTTTGCTTGCCTCATTTTGTCATTTTCATCGTCTATTCTTGCTTATCGAACACCATATTGGCCATCGATCAAAGTAGGTTACTATAGACATACTTGTCCCTATGCCGAAAACATTGTTCAACATTTTGTAAACATAGCCGTCTCTCGTAATCCAGGCATTGCTGCTGGACTTATCAGGTTACATTTCCACGATTGCTTTGTCAGGGTACGTACAAATTTAATGCTAATATTTTTATTTTGTTAACTTGATGATTAGATTATCTTATAACGATAACGTGTCCTGTACTTTAATTAGGGGTGTGATGCATCTGTGTTATTGGATGGACCAAATTCTGAGAAGGAAGGTATTCCCAACAAGAACAGTTTAAGAGGTTTTGAGGTGATTGATGCTGCAAAAGCTGCACTTGAGGCTGCCTGCCCTGGAACTGTCTCGTGTGCAGACATCGTTGCCTTTGCTGCTCGGGACAGTTCTTACAAAGTTGGGAGAATAAACTATGATGTCCAAGCTGGACGTCGTGATGGTCGTGTTTCTATTGACTCTGAAACATTGACTAATCTTCCTTCTCCTTTCGTCAATGCCACGGAACTCATCAAGAATTTTGCAAGGAAAGGTATGTCGGTTGATGAAATGGTGACCCTCTCTGGTGCGCATTCCATTGGCATTGCACATTGTGGTGTTTTTGCTAGTCGTTTGTACCCTCAAAACAATCAACAAAATCTTCCAATTGATCCTGAATACGCAGACTTCTTGAAGTCCATTTGTCCACCAGAAGCTCTTACAAATGGGACAGGAGCTTCTAATCCCGCGAACCTTGATGCCCTGACACCAAACAGGTTGGATAACAGATATTACTTGGCTTTAAAGAGTCAAAAGGGACTTATGATTTCGGATCAGGCATTGATGGCAAACCCAACAACTGCTAAATTGGTGAACTACAATGCTAGATTTGGTTCCCTTTGGTCAAGGAAGTTTGCAGCTGCAATGATTCACATGGGTACTTTAGATGTCCTGACAGGTCGAAACGGAGAGATCAGGAGGAACTGTCATTTTGTCAACTAACATCTCTATCATTTGCCTTTGAGAAACTTTTCAATATTCTTTCAACTTCTCCAGTCTATTCAAGCTGTCCAATTGTTTTTGCTTGGTTTCTTCAAATTGTTTGTCCAATTGTATTAATTTTTTTCCCTAATGTTTGTCCAATTGATTGAAAGGAGTTTTTTGAATATATTTTATAAGTGGATTGTAAGAAATACAGTTCCTTTAAGCTTCATTTGAAAGTCTATCCTATTTAGATGTCAAAACACTATGAAATTATTACTTGTTCCTCTGCTTGGGACATTGTTAGGCAAAGAAGACATTCTGTTTACCAACACCATGACTTCAAGCGTTCTTTCCTTCTTTGGAAGGCATTAAGATACAAACGAAACGAGAGAGTGAATTCCAATTGTGCCATCACATCTTCACATACTCGGCCATTGTTGCTCGGGACAGTTCTTTCCTTCTTTGGAGGACAAGAACTATTATTCCAAAAACTGTCAATCACATATATCTTCAGTACTTGCAATTTGGTAACAACAACTGGAAGATGCTATCATTCAGGACTAGAATTAGTTCACTCTCTACTGGAATTCTTTGGTGTCTAGCTCAATGTGATGAATGAGGAATTGTCAGATACATTTGGGACCCTAGAAAGATGCATATATACAGAAGAGAGAAATAATCTATTCGGTGTTATCCTATGAAGTTGTCTCTTTATCTCTTAGTTGCTTAGATTAATTCGGTAACCTTCCTCCCGTCTTCCTTTCTGATAGTTTAGACGAGTCCACCACGTGCTATGGGACCGGGTCATTCTTACACTAAAGTGCAGTAAAGGAAACTAAAAATGCAAAGTAAAAACAACAAGGAGTTTTACGTGGAAACCTCCTTGCTCAAGGGAGGAAAACCACGACCCGCAAAACAGGATTTTCCAACTGCCTTCACTATCTTCAAGCAACTAGTGAATACAGTATACAGACTCCATTCAAACGTACACAGATTAAACTCTTAATCCTGCAACCTGTATCACCTCTATTACAGAAAAAGCCGAAGCAATAGCTCTATTGCCCACTATATCAACTAACTATAGTTAATATAGACTTCAATCACATATACTACACAGTTAACTCTAACTATGCTCATTGTTGGTTGAAATAATAAAGACACGATCTATTCCTTTATAGATTAGGGACGGATCTTACAAGTTGAAACACATAAGACACGATCTTTTAATCACAACAAACGAAACACTTGATAACTCTATCAGGTCCTTTGCAGTTCTTGAAAGGTTGTGTTATGCTTAAGAGAGACAAAAGACTACTTTTTCAATTGTGCTCAATTGTCTTAACTAGGTTGTTTCATGTCAATAAGGATATATTATCCTCTGAACAAAACAACCTAGTGTCCTCGCATTGATTGAGGACACTGTCCTCTTTTCCCGTGCTCACCAACCGTGCAAGTTTTGCAGCTTTACAGTTGTTCCCCGTTTCACAGAGATACATGCTCAACTCATGGGACCAGGTCCCATAGTTTGTGAAGATCATCAAAACAACAGAGTTGCACTTTCTGTTTCTTCTTCTTCCCCGGAAGATTTGTTACTAGTTTGGAGTAATTGTAATGACTAACTTTTATATTTGTACGTGTAATTCCAATTATCCATTTCAATACAATATGAGTTCATTACATCTCAACAATGGTTATACTGATGAAGTCCACTTGAAAACTGTTCACTTTTTGAAAAAAATCAAAATAACTCATATACACTCTCTAAATTCAGTCATCTTTGGCGCTTTTAGTTGTCATTTTAATTGTCGAACAAGTAATCACTTATTTTTCACGAAAATATATTCAGTCGTACCAAACAACACCCTTAATTTCAGATTGGTCCATCTTAAGACATGATTATTTTTATGTTATGGTTGAGCACTCTCAAAATAGTATAGAAGACAATGATCGAGGGAACCTACATACTATATATAGCTTATTATTAAATTATGCACTTTGCACGTATATACCAAAAGTATATAATCTACTTGATAGTTTTTCTTCTTATCTTTTTTCTTATTTAAATCTTACAAAATGAAAAGAACCAAGATTAATTATTCTATTTTATTACACTACTTGTTATAAAATAGGAAGATTGGAGTTTGTAGACTAATACTAACAAGATAAAATACAAGTATAGGGAAAGTCATATGTAATGGCAACCAACTAATGAATTAAACAAGCTAATTCAATCTCCAAGTGGGGCTTTAATTTTTTTTTTCTAGTACCATGGCACAACACATTAATGTACAGTCAAATGTCTCTTTATTTCAATTTGTGTGAGGCACTTTCATTTTCCATCCGTTTCCGAAAGAATGTCACATTTCTAAATCTAAAAACAATTTATTTTTTTTACAAAAAGAGGGAAGGGGAACCAAAGAATAAGACACATACATTCCAATCCTTGCAACTAAAAATTGCCTTCGCCATATTTGATCCTTATAGAAGGTATTTGGCTCTTGTCTAGTTGGATTGGACCTTTAGCCTTATATGAAGTTGCTGTTAGGAGTTACAAAAAGACTCACTATGGTCCGCGACTTTATTAGCTTCTCGACATATATATTTGCAATCTTATGCTTAATGAAAAACTTCTATTATAATCACATAAATGTAATAACATTATTAAGGGTACAAGTTCTAAAAGGTTTATAACATGTTTAAGACCACAGATTTCGAAAGTCTCTACATTTCTACATTTCTTAAACTCCGTAGCCATTCAAATGAAGTACTGTTAATTTCATGGATGACAATTGGCATAAGATGGTAAGTTGTGGAATTTTTGAAAGGTCAAACAAGCTCAAGAATACTTCAAACAGTTGGTATTATACAAGCTAGCACGTTTTGTAATACTAGAATTCTTCAAGGAATTTCTCAAACTATAAATACACCAATTTGTTCCTAAGTTTTATCCATCAACTGAGAAAATCCAATTACTAAGAAAACACCATACTGTCTTTGAAGTCTCAAATGGATTCCAAAGGCATCAATCTTGCACTCTTTGCTTGCCTCATTTTGTCATTTTCATCGTCTATTCTTGCTTATCGAACACCATATTGGCCATCAATTAAAGTAGGTTACTATAAATATACTTGTCCCTATGCCGAAAACATCGTAATCCAGGCATTGCTGCTGGCCTTATCAGGTTACATTTTCATGATTGCTTTGTCAGGGTACGTACAAATTTAATGCTAATATTTTTGTTTTGCTAATTTGATGATTACATTATCCTATAACGGTAACATGTTCGTGTGCTTTAATTAGGGGTGTGATGCGTCTGTGTTATTGGATGGACCCAATTCCGAGAAGGAAGGTATTCCCAACAAGAACAGTTTAAGAGGTTTTGAGGTGATTGATGCTGCAAAAGCTGCACTTGAGGCTGCATGCCCGGGAGTCGTTTCGTGTGCAGACATAGTTGCCTTTGCTGCTCGGGACAGTTCCTACAAAGTTGGGAGAATATACTATGATGTCCAAGCTGGACGTCGTGATGGTCGTGTTTCTATTGACTCTGAAACATTGACTAATCTTCCTTCTCCTTTCGTCAATGCCACGGAACTCATCAAGAATTTTGCAAGGAAGGGTATGTCGGTTGATGAAATGGTGACCCTCTCTGGCGCGCATTCCATTGGCATTGCACATTGTGGTGTTTTCGCTAGCCGTTTGTACCCTCAAAACAATCAACAAAATCTTCCAATTGATCCTGAATACGCGGACTTCTTGAAGTCCATTTGTCCACCAGAAGCACTTACAAATGGGACGGGAGCTGCTAATCCCGCAAACCTTGATGCCCTGACACCAAACAGGTTGGATAACAGATATTACTTGGCTTTAAAGAGTCAAAAGGGACTTATGATTTCGGATCAGGCATTGTTGGCAAACCCGACAACTGCTAGATTGGTGAATTACAATGCTAGATTTGGTTCAGTTTGGTCAAGGAAGTTTGCAGCAGCAATGATTCACATGGGAACTTTGGATGTCCTGACAGGTCGAAACGGAGAGATCAGGAGGAACTGTCATTTCGTGAACTAACATCTCTATCATTTTCCTTTGAGAAATTTTTCGGTATTATTTCAACTTATCCATCCAATTCAAGCTGCAAGGATGGTTCAATGCGCGTCCAATTGTTTTTTATTTTTTCTTCACATTGTTTGTTCAATTGAATTGTATTTGATTTTCCCCCAATGTTTGCCTAATTAATGATTGAAATATATTTTTTTGAATAATTTTATAAATGATTCATGAAGTTCATGTGTTATTGGAAAAAAAATAGCAGAACGGATAGAGTTTGTATAATTGGCTTCAACTACAAACATAAGATTACTAGTATAATGGTAATTACTCTTGCAAATCATGTATTGAAACCGGGGCGTCTAACCTGGATTAACAACCTTCAAGATGTTCCTAAATGAGTGAACTAAGGAGGGTCAAAGTGCAATCCTGGGTATTTCTTTGCCCTGATTCGGAAGGCAGGGATTCACATCCTGTCAATCATTTTCATCATGTCCCCAGCTCCAGCTTTGCCTCGATTAGGTAAGTAGTTCCCGTCTGTATTAAGCTTCCATTCATTGTCTCCTGGATTGGTTCACATTACCATGGTGCTTCTGAGTTGAGTCTGCAGGCTTCCGTGACAAGACAAACAATGTTCCAACTCCAACTGCATTCCGTTGAACTAAATTTGTGCCCCAAGATTGTTTTGACTCGGAGTAGGACCTGATGAAGGATTCTGAATCTAGAGGTGTTCTTATTGCCATACTTCTCTAAAAAGTTGGAGTATTGATTGCTTGTGTCGATCCACCAAGAACAATCTACACATCTGAGAGTAAAGGAACACAAGTTGTTTATGTGGAAACTTTCTTGCTCAAAGGAGTATTGATTGCTTGTGTCGCTATAGTAGGACTTCAGCAACAACTCCACTAACACGAGACAAGATTCAGTTATTACAACCTTAATCGGTACCAAGTCCCTTTAGTAGGTTTGTCAATCATCAAAATCATCATTACTGCATTACAACAAGTATGTTTGTACCAAAAGATCAATCAAAAGGCTACAAGCTTCCATTAAAATTGATCATTAGGCGGAATACAATGATATTATCTCAAATTTATCAAAAAGGTTTCATTTAAATACCATAACTTAGATTTTGTACCTATATATTGAACATATATATTCAAGTAAAACTGTGCTTATTGAATACATATTATCAACCTGTATATGCACCAAACTATTCCAGGAGATGGATCTTTTATAGCTTGAGATTGAACTTGTCTCAATGTTATACAAATCTGAATAACAATGTATGCTATGTTTGTTTAATTACGCATAGTTTAAGGACACTTTTGATCATTTTCCGTATATAAAAAAATTATTCAAAAAAAATCTTTCAATCAATTGGACAAACATTGGGAGAAAATGAAATACAATTCAATTGAACAAACAATGTAAAGAAAAAAGCAAAAACAATTGGACTCGCATTAAACCATCCTTGCAGCTTGAATTGGATGGAGAAGTTGAAATAATACCGGAAAATTTCTCAAATTTTCAGAGGCAAATGCTAGAGATGTTAGTTCACGAAATGACAGTTCCTCCTAATCTCTCCGTTTTGACCTGTCAGGACATCCAAAGTTCCCATGTGAATCATTGCAGCTGCAAACTTCCTTGACCAAACGGAACCAAATCTAGCATTGTAGTTCACCAATTTAGCTGTTGTCGGGTTTGCCAACAATGTCTGATCAGAAATCATAAGTCTCTTTTGACTCTTTAAAGCCAAGTAATATCTGTTATCCAACCTGTTTGGTGTCAGGGCATCAAGGTTCGCCGGATTAGCAGCTCCCGTCCCATTATTAAGTGCTTCTGGTGGACAAATGGACTTCAAGAAGTCTGCATATTCAGGATCAATTGGAAGATTTTGTTGACTGTTTTGAGGGTACAAACGACTAGCAAAAACACCGCAATGTGCAATGCCAATGGAATGAGCGCCAGAGAGGGACACCATTTCATCAACTGACATACCTTTCCTTGCAAAATTCTTGATGAGTTCCGTAGCATTGACGAAAGGAGAAGAAAGATTAGTCAATGTTTCAGAGTCAATAGAAACACGACCATCACGACGTCCAGCTTGGACATCATAGTATATTCTCCCAACTTTGTAGGAACTGTCCCGAGCAGCAAAGGCAACTATGTCTGCTCACGAAACGACTATATAAACATGAAAGTACAAAATATAGAGAGAAATAACCTCTACCAATTCACTCGGAATACAAGGAGGTTCACTCAAGTGATAACATATCACTTGTGTCCCACAAATTCTCCCCCTAACCAAAGCTCTCAAAACTCTTAGGACTACATTGTGAGTGCTGATTAAGTTAGAAGGAATTGTTGTCTTGGCGATGCCCCCTCCGTTTGACAGACAAGAAAAGACTATTTTAGAAAAATCTCTCACATGCCCACCAGCATGTATTTGAAAAGTTTCCTAAACAGTACAACGAGTGAGATTCATTTCAAAATACTCTTGTCACTCCATTGTTTAGTTTCTCAATCTTCATACGCATCCTTTCGTGTATCTGGACCCAGCATTTCTTCCTAGATCTGGAAATTAGAATGATAAGTTACTTGCAATTGAGTTTTGCATATCTTATGAGTTTAATAATACTCCCTTTATTTTAATCAAAGAATTTCATTTTATTCTCATAGATTCAAGTACGCTTCTATATCTAGATTAATTATTATTTTTATAATTTGACATGATAGATATAAAAAGATGATGCTCTTCTTTTAATTTTTGTTCCAGCATAAGCTGGATGAATCATTTATAAAAGAAATATTCAAAAAAAGAATCCTTTCGGTTAATAAGACAAACATTGGGATAAAATATATAATTGAATCATACTTGCAAATTGAATAGCAAGGATAAGTTGAAATAATACTGAAAACTTTCTCGAATGCAAAATATAGAAATGTTAATTAGTTCACGGAATGACAGTTTCAGCTTTTGATCCCTCCGTTTTGACCTATCAGCACATCCAAAGTACGCATGTCGCACAATATTATAAGTTCACATATTTATCAAAGTAATACTATAACTAGAGTTCAGGTGTCATTCGGTGACACAAAAGACTTTTACAAAGATCACTGTCATGTGCATCCACATGTATTTGAACAGTTTCGTAACCATTACAAAGTCGTCTCAATAAAATGAGTGGCCCAAAGAGGTCCTTAAATATATAAACATATGCACAAAAATATTAATTAATTTTGAATTTCCTTTTTTTGGTTCTTGCATAGGCATTAAGCTTATAAATTTATATAATAATATTATTGTTTATAAGAGTAAGGATTAGTTCTATTTAATAAGAGGTTAGACATTTGTTTGTAGTACATCACATTGGGTGTTGATGGAAAAACTTTATTTATTAATATGAAGATTTGAGTTGTTTAATTAAAAATTCTAAAATATTCTTGATAAAAAGTATATAGTTGCATTGTTCTTCTTCTTTTTTTTCAGTTTAATTTTTTTATAATGTTCAATATTGTTTCAAGTGAAACTAAAATCTTTATATATATACTTGGTAATCCTGCTACTGTTCTAGAGGGTTATATTTATGGTACAATTCATTTTCTTTGCATAGTCGGAATACGTCTCAATATGCTAGTTGTATTCTTGTATCTGATAGCAGAGGTTTCAAGATACACTGTGAGTGAGTTTGTCAGTTTATGAATCTTTATACGAATAATACATAAGCGTGTTATTTAACTTGGCCTCAGTTTTGGGTTGCATTGCAGGGACAAAATTCTGCAGTCATATTTCATGCTTAGATGCCTCGCGACATGCTATAAGTGTTTGCTCATAATGATTTGACATGATAGATTTAGAAAGAAAATGGTCTGCTTCTAATTTTTGTTCAAACATAAACTGCATGAATCATTTATAACAATATATTTTTAGAAGATCTTTTCAATCAATCAGACTAATATTGGGGGAAATAAATACAATTGAACAAACATTGTAAATAAGAAAAAAGCAGAAATAATTGGATCATCCTTGCAAATTGAATAGGATGGATAAGTTGAAATAATACTGAAAACTTTCTCGAATGCAAAAGATAGAGATGTTAGTTCACGAAATGACAGTTCTTCCTGATCTCTCCATTTCGACCTGTCAGGACATCCAAAGTTCCCATGTGGATCATTGCAGCTGCAAACTTCCTTGACCAAACGGAACCAAATCTAGCATTGTAGTTCACCAATTTAGCTGTTGTCGGGTTTGCCAACAATGCTTGATCAGAAATCATAAGTCCCTTTTGACTCTTTAAAGCCAAGTAATATCTGTTATCCAACCTGTTTGGTGTAAGGGCATCAAGGTTCGCGGGATTAGCAGCTCCCGTCCCATTAGTAAGTGCTTCTGGTGGACAAATGGACTTCAAGAAGTCTGCATATTCAGGATCAATTGGAAGACTTTGTTGATTGTTTTGAGGGTACAAACGGCTAGCAAAAACACCGCAATGTGCTATGCCAATGGAATGAGCGCCAGAGAGGGTCACCATTTCATCAACTGACATACCTTTCCTTGCAAAATTCTTGATGAGTTCCGTGGCATTGACGAAAGGAGAAGGAAGATTAGTCAATGTTTCAGAGTCAATAGAAACACGACCATCACGACGTCCAGCTTGGACATCATAGTATATTCTCCCAACTTTGTAAGAACTGTCCCGAGCAGCAAAGGCAACGATGTCTGCACACGAGACAGTTCCAGGGCAGGCAGCCTCAAGTGCAGTTTTTGCAGCATCAATCACCTCAAAACCTCGTAAACTGTTCTTGTTGGGAATACCTTCCTTCTCAGAATTTGGTCCATCCAATAACACAGATGCATCACACCCCTAATTAAAGTACAGGACACGTTATC
>JAJONR010007474.1:0-36006 GCA_029582245.1 Solanum etuberosum
TCTCCCAAGGGGGAGATGGTGTGCTTCGCTATCAGGGTCGATTATGTGTTCCTAAGGTGGGTGAGTTGAGACAACAGATTCTTGCAGAAGCCCATAACTCCAGGTATTCTATTCATCCAGGCTCCACTAAGATGTACCGTGATCTGCGGGAAGTCTTTTGGTGGAATGACATGAAGAGGGATATAGCAGGTTTTGTGGCTAAGTGCCCCAATTGTCAGCAAGTGAAGGTAGAACATCAGAAACCAAGGGGTATGACTCAAGAGATCAACATTCCTACTTGGAAGTGGGAAGTGATCAACATGGACTTCATTACAGGTTTACCGTGTACTCACAGACAGCATGACTCCATTTGGGTGATAGTAGACAGAGTTACTAAGTCTGCATGCTTTTTGGCTGTTAAGATTACAGACTCAGTGGAGGACTACGCCAAGCTTTACATTACTGAGATAGTCAGGTTGCATGGGGTTCCTTTGTCTATCATCTCAGATAGAGGTCCTCAGTTTACCTCTCATTTCTGGAAGTCATTTTAGAAAGGTCTTGGTACTCCGGTTAATCTTAGCACATTGTTTCATCCGCAAATGGATGGTCAGGCAGAGCGTACCATTCAGACCTTAGAGGACATGTTGAGAGCTTGTGTGATCCACTTCAAGGGTATTTGGGATGATCACCTTCCTCTTATAGAGTTCGCCTACAATTATAGCTATCATTCCAGCATTCAGATGGCCCCTTATGAGGCATTATAAAGGCGTAGATGTAGATCTCTAGTTGGTTGGTTTGAAGTAAGTGAAGCAGCCTTGATAGGGCCAGATTCAGTTCATGATGCTATGGAGAAACTGCAACTCATTAGGGATAGACTTAAGACAGCCTAGAGTCGCTAGAAGTCCTATGCAGATGTAAGGAGAAGGGACTTAGAGTTCCAAGTTGATGATTGGGTCTTTTTGAAAGTGTCACCTATGAAGGGGGTGATGAGATTTGGCAAGAAAGGGAAGCTCAGTCCTAGATATGTAGGCCTTTACAAGATCTTGAAAAGGGTTGGTAAAGTGGCTTACGAGTTAGAGTTGCCAGCAGAACTAGCAGCAGTGCATCCGGTCTTTCACGTTTCGTTGTTGAAGAAATGTTTGGGTTATCCAGCATCCATAATACCTTTAGAGAGTGTGGCTGTGAAAGATAGTCTCACTTATGAGGATGTGCCAGTTGAGATTCTTGATCTTCAAATTAGAAGGTTGAGAAACAAAGAAGTCGCTTCAGTTAAGGTTTTGTGGAGGAGTCAGTCCGTAGAGAGAGCTACTTGGGAAGCAAAAGCAGCCATGAAGGCCAAGTATCCTCATCTCTTTCCTTCCGATTCCACTCCAGCTTGAGGTAATAGTTCCTCTTCAGTTTTTCAGTCATTCATGCACAAATTCAGTCTTAGTATCATGTTCCTTCAGTTTGTACTTGCATTTTCAGCGTATTTGCATGTCCTTGGAACTCAGTTCAGTCAGAAATCAATTTTCAGAAATTAGTGGTAAGGTTGCAGCTCTTTCCCTCCATTTCAGCTAGTTTAGTCTTCATTCGAGGATGAATGTTCCCAAGAGGGAGATAATGTAACACCCCGTATCCTAGACAGACCAGAAATGCAAAATTTCAGAAGTTGCAGGTGCCACCAACGGTGCCATCTACGGACCGTAGGGTGACCCACAGACCGTAGGTGGGGTCTGTGGATGGCCACCTGTAGCTCCTCCCCAGAAGGCCCAGGAATTTTGGCCAAGTCTGGACCTACGCCAGGACTTACGGACCGATGGTCAGACCATGGTCCGTGGTCCAGGCTGTGGTTCAGACCCCAGAATTCAAGTCCCAGTCCCCATCGACGGTTGACTAGCACGGACCGTCGGTCCATCCACGGTCCGTCGATCCCGTCTGTCAGTGGCTCCCGACAACAGTTAAGTCAGGGGTCTTTTTTTCATTTTCTTATGCGTTGGACCCCTAAACTACGTCGTTTAAACCTTAAACTACGTAGTTTTAGCCTAGAAACATAACTAGAACTTACCTAAGTCAGATCATTCATCAAAACTTAGAAAAATTAGAGCGTAAGAGGAGAAAGAGGTCAAGAGCCCTAGTTCAAGAATGCAGCAAGATTCCATCAGTTCCAGCCCCGAAATCGATAGATTTTTCCGTGAAATTCGTCACCAGGTATGTGGGATTTCGCTAGTGGGTTCTTTTCACCCATTAGGTCCCTAGAATTCAGTCAGATTCTTGATTCCCTTCAGATTATCTAGACCTAGGGTTTCTAGAATTTCAGTAGATTATTATGAATTAGTTACTTTAATGTTCTTAATCAGATTATCATGTTATAGTATCATTTTTTCCCAGATTCATGCATAAACTCAGAACCCTAGCTATGTAGTTCTTTTAGTTCATGAATTACACATGCTAGGTCAGATATTTCAGTTATACATGCCTCAGATTTAATTGTTTCATTATCAGCACATTAATATTGCATTTTCAGTTAGCATGTCAGTATTTTGAGCTATCCAGTATTACAGAACTTCAGTCATAAATTGTTAATTACTTAATCAATTGGGAGAAGCTTAATACCGAGTGGACTAGGGTCAGTCACCCTCAAGTCCCAGAGCTATGTGCCCCGTAGGTTGTAAGTCCCATCTGTGGGCATTATTTTAGTGATCACGCCAGCATGCCTCTATACCTCTGGCCGGGTATATTGGGTCCTCTCGATGGGGCATATACATCGGACTCCACATTTAGCTCATGTGGTTTTATGTAGGTTATTAGTTGCTCCCTTACAGTCAGATTCTAGTGCATTGACCATGTTATCAGTCACAGTTCAGTATTCAGTTTCAGCATGTTATAAACTTTGTCATTGCACTCAGTTATTTCATGTTAAGTATTCTCAGTTACTATCATGCTTATCTCATATCATTGCTCAGATATTATGCTTTGGTTCAGTTATGTTATTGTTCAGCTTTACTCTATCCTGCATGCTCAGTACCTTCCAAGTACTGACGCATACTCTGCGCTACATCTTCTCGTGATGTAGGTTCAGGTTCTCAGCTTCCAGATAACGCTTAGATCGATTCCCGATCTTCAGTTCAGCAGCATCAGTGGTGAGTCCTCATTTTTCGACGACGGTTGACATGATTGTCTTTCTTTGCTTTTAGTTTTAGTTTCTATTTTACTAGATTTAGTTGGGGCATGTCCCAACACTTCTAGTCAGTTTAGAGGCTTATTTCAGACATAGTTAGATTCAACTATAGTGTTAGAGTTTGACTTTTCAGTTGTTATTTAAACTCTCACTTTTATTTATTCAGACAGTATATGGGTATTCCCCATCATTTCAAATTATTCATATGATTTAGCTTCCGCACAATATTTATTTATTCAGGTTTCTTTAATATGCTTATGATATGCCAGCAGGGTTAGCTTGGGGTCACTCGTGATCCTAGGTCCCGTGTCCGCATCCTAGGGGTAGCTCCAGGGTGTGACAACTACTAACAACTCATAAAACTGGAGTACTCCGAAAGCAAGGAGGTCTCACTCATAAGCAGACGAGCAGATAAACTGATCTCAATAAACTCTTGTTGAGGATGCTAAGAACCTATATCCGTATAATTAAAAGACGCAGGTCGAATGACATCTGTACATTGAATGTACGAGTATGTAATATAGCTGAATAACAAAAAAAACTGAATGAAAGGACTACAATAGATAACAATGTACTCAAGCTGAACGTAAAGGTATAAAGGAGTTAAATCATTTAAAACTTTACAAAATACTTTCTCATCTCTGAACTCAACATAATAAGTGATATATAAAAATACACTTTAACTCTATTGGGAGATTTTCTAATCGACAACCATCACTTATACAACATATCACCCATACTGCCAGAACTGTCTTATACCTTACCGGGGTACAAAACACCTCAACTAAGTGGATCCACTAAGCTATGCTAAAAAAAAAATAAGGAATCATCTAAAAAGTATGACCCTTTACCCATGTTGGCATACATGGTTTATGAGGACTTTGAGTTGTCTGAACTCATCCCCATATTGGTGCTCAATACTACTCAGAATAATATATACTCATGCTCATATGTTTAAAAACATAACTCTTCTTCTGGTTTGAGATAATTTCTCAAACTATCCTCTTAAAAAAGGTAACTGCTCTTAAAATATCTTTTGAACTCATAACTCATTTAGAAATCTCAGTTTCTCTTTTATCAATGTAAAAATTGATACCTCTGGGAATACATAGTCCCCTTATACTCTTACTCAGTTCATACTTGAAAACTCTTTCTCAAAAATATATCAAAATCATATTTTAATATGATCATTGATGACTAAGGGAAGTCATACTTTATAAACATTGATGGTATATCTAGATACCATACTGCTCATATATTGATGGCATACTCGATTGTCATACTAATCATGTTTTAGAAACTCTTTTCTCAAAACTCAGTTTAAGAACTCAAGCGTTGGCTTTAAAAAGCTTTTCAAAATGTATAACTCAAATCATAGGGTTCATATGGAATTATGGACATGAACGACTCAACTCAGGATCTTAATAGCAATAAGGAAACTCAGTACTCACAACTCAAGACTCAAGAACTCAAGAACTCAAAACTCATAACTCAACAATATTTCTCCTCTAAAAAATACTCAATTCATAGGGTTCATGCTGAAATATAGATATGAAAGAATAAACTCAAGAATTTTAATGTAACATATAGAAATTCAATAATTAGGAATATAATTTCAAAAAGAAATAGGAACTCAAGAAATCAAAATAATCAACTTATCTCAAGAATACTCAAATCTAGGGATAGAATCCTAGATTACTCTTTTACTGATTTGAAAGTAGATGTAGGGTGTGAGGATGAACTAGTCCAACACTATAATAGCCTTACATACCTGGAAGAACAAGGTTCTTGAAGAATCTTGAAAGAGAACTTGATTAGAAGCCTTGAAACCCTAGCTTGAAGGAGAACAATCAAGAAAACCTTTCTTGAGATTCTTTAATTAGTTTCTTGAAATCTCTATGACCAAGAATTATGATTTTCATTAGTGATTCATAATTATATGGAGGAATTTGAGTTGGAAAGAATGAAATTCTTGGAGAAAAACTTACCTTGAAGAAGAATCTTGAAAAAGATGGAAAGAATCTTGAATGAAGTCTTCTATTTTGATTTTTCCTTAGGGTTTTGCCTTAGGGTTTGAGAGAGAAGAGAATGATGGATTAAGAGATAAAAATCTGATTGTTTTGGGTCTTTAATTAGTCAAGAAATTCGTTTAGGATTTTTTTAGAGGTAAAAAGACAAAAGCGACCCTTTTTAATGTTTTTCCGTCGGCTAATTCGTCACAGCACTATATCAGATTACTAAAATGGTCATAACTTCTTACTCAAAACTTGGATTGACGCGAAATTGATGGCGGTTGAAAGAGGATTCAAATACCTTTAATTTTATAGGTAAATGAGTCACATAACTTTTTATATTCTAAGAGATATGATGATTTTAAGTTGACCTAAGTAAAATCTTATGTCAAAACTTAATTGGTAAGGAAACTTTCAACTCAACTTTGTGCTTGGAGTTTCTAGTGACCTTAATTGATCAAAATCATTTCCACACTAAAGAATTTACCTTTACACATATGAAAAATTTAAGAATCACCTGATATGACCCTACAAGTAAATGAAGAATGATTCGAGTCTTAATATAAAAAAATTTGGGGTGTTACAGTTCTAATCAAAGTTCTAAAGTTCAATTTTTTTATTTAAAAAATAAATAAATACAATTCTTATGATTTTTCTAAGTTCAAGTATAAAAAATTCAAAGTTCAAGTATATTTCTAAAGTTGCAAGTTCATGACATTCAAGTTCAAAGTTCTAAGTTCTAATTACAAGTTCTAACTTCTAAGTTCATGACATTCATGTTGATTTTTTTTTAAGTTCAAGTACAAAGTTTTCAAAATACAAGTATAATTAAAGTTCCAATATCCTAAAAGTCAAGTATCTAAAGTTCAAGTTCATGACATTGAAGTTCTACGTTATAATAATTAGTTCTAAAGTTCAAAAATTATACAAACAATAATTTTTCTAATCATCAACTTCAATAATTCTAAAATTCAAGTTCGTGACATTGAATATCTGATTTCACATTAGTTCTACACTTTAAAAATCATGCAATCCACTATTTTTTCTAAGTTCAAGTTCAAACATCATAAATTCAAGTTGGGATAAGGTACAAGTACCCCCCTGGACTATGACCGAAATCTCAGAGACACACCTAAACTTAACTAGAGTCCTATTACCCCTCCCCCACAAACTCATTTTTTCTTCGTATTTATGTGCACCTTTTGTGCTGATGTAGCACTTTTAACCACCCAAGTTGGCTGTGTTTGTACACACACCTGCCACATGTGTAAATTTTTTATTTTTTTTTAAATTTAAATTTTTTAATTTTTTTTGAAAAATAATTAATTTTATTTTTTTAAAAAAATTCTTATTTTCTTTATCATGTATTTATGTTAAGTTAATACACATATTTTTTTCCTTGTATCTAAATTTTTTCTTACATTTATTTATTTTTTTCTCTTTTATTTTTTTATTGATCTTATTTACTCTTTTTATTTTCTTTGTCTTTCCTTTTGATTTGATTTCAAATTTAATTTCAACTATCTTGTATTTAAAATAAGTTAATATCGAACAAATATCAAAACAAGTGAAAAAATCAAATAAAACATAAAAAAATTAAAACGTTAAATTAAAGTGAAAAGATAAGAAATTAATAATAAATTATTAAAACTAATAGATAAGAAATTGATGAAAAAAATTTAAAATTTAATTATATCAATATTTAATATTTTCTTCGATTTAATTTTTAATAAATAATATATAATAATAAAAAATTATTTGATATAATTAAATTTCAACATAAAAAATTATTGGATGTAGACACTAGAAAAATTAGTCTATAATCTCAGCTATTATATTGTCGCTTCTGTTTGATAATAGAAAAATTAGTCTATCTCTAATCATACACGTAATAATTATATTTAGTAAAGAACTTGAAATTTTGAAAATAATATTTAATACATTAATATTCTACAAAATAATGAAACCTTTTATTAAAATTAAAAAGATTTATAAAAACTTAGAAACTTGGAAAAGGACTGTACTGTACTCTTAGTATCACCTCACAAAGTAATAATAAGATCTTATTAATTAAAAAGGCCAATTAATAATTAATGTTCACATTTAAATACTAATTTTTGATAATTGAATTGAAAATTTCAAAAAACAAATTCACTGCATTTCTAATGTCATTATATAAACTAAAATAAATTAATGAAAGTTTTTTTTTTTTTAAAGTGACAAAGAAATTAAAATGAATATTTTACAAAGAAAGAAATGAAAATAATTATATATATATATATATATATTTTAAACTAAATAGATATATAAATTATGTGTACTAAGAAATTATAAAGTTACCAATTAAAAAAGGACATATGTCTAATTTGTTCACTCATCACATGTCTTCAAGAGAGCGTGCACACTCTCCCTGCCACATTAGCATTTGTGGTGTATTTATTCTATTTTAAATTAGTTTAGGGGTGTAACAGGACCCTAGTTAAGTTTAGGTGTGTTTCTGAGATTTCGGTCATAGTCTAGGGGGTACTTGTGTCTTATCCCATTCAAGTTCAAAATTTCAAGTTCTAATTTATAATTACTTCTTGTAACACCTCGGATGTTCCAAAACCAGATTAGACCTTATAAATTAGAAATGACAGATATCAACACCATAAAAGGGTTTGTACATACCCATTCATGGACTGTAAAAGGGACCACGGGACGTGAATCGATCCATGGAAACAAGCCCGGAAATGGGAAGTTTGAAGGTGAGTTTCACGCGTGAGTTCATGGATCATGAAAGGGTTTACTGCCCATGCACTGGTCCATGAACCCACTCCTAAGATCTCGGGAAATCCCGTCATTCACGGACATCTGTACGGTCTCTGGAAGGTTATACAAACCGTAGACGGGTCTGTATAAGTCGACCTTCAAGAATCCAATTTCCCCTCCTGTTCACGAGCACCTTCACGTACCGTGAAGGATTTTATGGTTTCGCGCCCTATTTTTTTCAAAATGGGTTTTGTGCACAACCTAACAACTCTTTTAGGTTTGTTTGAATGAAGAGTTGCCACCTAACGAATTAAGGTGCGTTAGAGCACCTATCTAACCTAACTAATTTTACTTAAAGATCAACGAACCAGAAATCAGGTAAGGATTCAGGTTACCTCGAGAGGAAGGTGTTAAGCACCCCTCGAGGTCCACAACTGTGGGTCCCGACCGTATCTCATACAATTTATGTGGGGGTTATGAGTAGTAATAAAGGTCACTATTATTCATATTAATTAATTAAGTATTCAACTAGGTGATAATATAAATAACATTAAATAAATATTAAACAATTAAAGAAGATAAGAAAGAAAACAGAATATACAAAAATAGATAAGAGAAAACCAAAATCGATTTTGTTTATTAAACTACCCCAAACAGTTTAATTATAAACAAATAAAAGGAAAATAGGAAAGGGAAGCTCCAAAACCTAAACTAACACCCTTTTACGGATAAGCGCTCAGCTTATTATTCGGAAGACAAAATGAGAGTTTGTCATTTTTTATGCTCGAGTCAACTTTCATCATCTCCGTTAAAGGGCCTAACTACCCCTACCCCACCTTCCGCATGCATAACGTTCTAAAAAGTGTCTAGCGTCTCCGCTTAATGTCCAAGAGGCGTTGGACTACTATTAGGGTGGTTTTAAATAAAAATAAAATATAAGCTCTTAATTAGACCCACTAAACATCAAGAAAAACAGTTTGGACGAGCATTTAGCACATAAATCTCAAATGGGCCTCTAGGTTTTAATTAGCATGCTAGAAAAAACAAGTAATTGTGAAAAGGATTCATGCAAGTGCCTGAGCATAAAAACACATTAACAATTATTATAACAATATTGAATCGAGCATAAAATTATAAAGAGTCAAAGGTTGATTTAATTAATAATTGATCTGAAATAGGGCAGTTTTAAACAACATGCAGAAACTGATTTATTAGTTTTAAATAAGTGGCAAAGCGGTTGATTTAATGCAGAAATTAATTTATTAGCAATATTTAATCAGGGCAGCAATATTTAAAGTAACAGATTTAAAGAAACATGCAGATAATGATTATTAATTGATTTTAAGTGGCAGGGCAGTATTCAAATGCAGAAATTAAGCACTAAGCAGGATTTATTTTAGGGCAGATCACTATTTAAAACATTCCTGATTTTAAATAAAATTACTATTACTAATTTTAACTTTTAAACAAGCAGAGAAAGATTAAGCATTAATAGAACAGAAATAATCATGCAAAAATAATAATTATTCAGTTATAACATGCTGAAAATAGTTAATTGATTTATTTTTAGTGGTAGAAAATAATTGTGTTGCAGAAATTATTTAATAGTGGGCAGAAAATATGTATAGCAAATATATTTAGTTTTAAACATGCTGGAGATTATTTAATTACTGATTAATCAACACATCAAAGTTGCGACAAAACATATTAATTAGTTTAATTTATTAAGATCCTAAAAATTTATTCACAATTTCAGATTGAATGACATGCTGCAAATTAATTAATAATACCTATGAACATGATTCCTAGGTGATTGAAAGGTAAAAAATATTGCATAGCTCATATAGGCATGATTTCTAAACCCCAAATAATATATAAAATCAATCAGTACTTATAAGCATGGTTCTATGACATAACATATTTGAGATAATTAATACACAGCGGTAAACATGATTTCTAATTGATTGACATGTTTAAATTATTTCAATATCTCTAATTATATGATCAGACCAATCTAAGTTTTAGCAACATTTACATACAAAACCAGATTCTAAATTTACACACGATGAAGATAAGTTATTAGTTAAAGCAAAGTTATAGATACAGGTTGATTTTAAGCCGATTGCATCTAGACATATTATCTATAGCAAACACACATAATAAAATAAAGCTAAAAGGAAAAGAAACAGTAAGTACGTAATCCCCTCCCCCGTTAGACTATTCCCCAAATTGTTTCATATATATAGAGAGTTAGAGTTTAAAAGAAATATTACAATACGGAAATTTTAAAAAATAGATGAATCAGTAAAAATATAATAGAAAAATAATAAAACTAAATCTCATTCGAAAACCCATTCCAGGCGACTCTTCAACACTTGAACTCAATGTTCAAACCCCTGCCAAACAAAAGAAAGTAATACAACACAATATAATAAAAGGACACCGGATATTATTCATTTTAAATATAGGCGGGCAGAAGGACGTACACATATTAACTCAAGCATCAAATTACTCAAATAAATAGCAAACATTGAATATGACATCACACACATAGAAAAGGAGAAGAGAACTGACCGGATGCTTCCTTTTATTTATTTCAAACATACAATATTCATAATAGATGATGCAAGACGAAATTTAAATTAATAAAGAAAGCACTAACCAATCAAGCATAAATATTTATCAGCAATGAAATATATATATATATATTTAAAGAGATATCCACAGAAGCAGCAACACAGCAAGACAACAACGAATGATCCAAAACTTTACTAGAATTCTTATTTTTACTTTCAAGAGTAGGGAGAGTTTTGATAATTTGTTAAGTCTGTAAGCGTGATCAAATAAAGGACAAAGGGTATCTTTTTATAGTGAAAGAGAGGGGCATGATATTAAAGGAAAATAGAATAAATTTGGTTCAATTAAAATATATTTTCCTTATTTCAAAGGGGAGCCAAATAATTTTTTTTTCCAAATATAAACAGTAAGAAATCTGTCCAACCTTGATTAAGGCAAGCAAATCCATTAAAAATAATCAATAAAGCAATCATTTAACTCTTTTTACCAACTAAATTAAGTAAGAAAGTGCCTCACTTTACTTAAGGTAAAAGATCAATTAATGTAAATTTACCATAAATATTCTAACGAGAGATGAGTAAATAATGCAAAGAGAATCATTTAAGATCAATATTATTAAGATCGAGCAAATAAGAGGAGGAGTCTCTAATCAAACAAAATCACCTCAAGAAAATATCACAATAGTACATATTAAAAAAATCAATTTATTAATAAGGAACAATCACGAACCTGACAAAGTTTATCTAAACAAAGTGAACCAACTCAGAGCACTAAGCATGTAAATTCAAGCAAAGGAAAGGATCAACAGTGGAGAAACATAATGCAACAACAGAAAGTACTTCGGAGTTTTATATCACATATTTAGGCACCATAATACACCATAATATTTCAACAGTGTGAATGTTAAGCAAGCTAAGCAATAAAATTTATTAAGTAAAGCTTATTTGTTAAACAAGTGGAACAGAATACGAACAGTTCAAGATGAAAAAAAGAAATTAAGGTGATAAATCGAAGAAGAAAACAAACCCGAGCGGATCTGAAAAGATCCGTCTTTAGTAGACAGAAACTTTAACCTCATTGGAATCTTTGCCTCCTTATTTGCTTCACCGGAGGAATGGAGAGGAGCAAGGCAGCTGTGGCTTCACTGGAGCTTTCACTGGCGATGCTGGCCGGAGTTGCCTTCGCCTGGGGTTGCCTTCGCCGGCGCTGGAGCTTCGCAGAGTCAGGGTCTCTGGTTGGAGATGCTGCTGGTCCTCACTGATTGCGGCGCTGCTTCGCCGGAGCTGCTGCCTGGGTTTACGCGACTGCTCGCTGATGTCCGGTGGATTCACTGGTAGAAGCTGCTGCATGTGTTGCCGTCGTCTGACGCGAAAGAGAGGAGAGGATGGCGGAGCGAGAAGAGGAGAGAGGAGGGGCTGGGCGGTACTGCCTCTTGTCGTTGAACGGAGCAGCGACGTCACTGGCTGCTCGTCGGTTGTCTTCACTGGCTTAGCCTCACCGGCGGCTTGTCTGGTGGCTGCTGGAGCTGCCTCTTTGGGAGAAGAAGAAGAATGAATGAATTTTTTTTTGGGTTAGGGGGTCTTTTGATATTAAAAAGGAAGGTTTGTAGATTTAATCCGGACCATCGATTTAGATTTAGATGAGAGACTGAGATTAAGGATGAGATCGACGGTCTGGATTTAAAGATGGGGGTTGGGTTGAAATCTGAAATTGAAGTGAATTGGCTATAATTGCAATGAACAAAAGGGTTAGAATTGCAACCAAATTGAAATAAGAGGTTAAAATTGAAATGAAATTGAGTAGAAACGGGGCTACAAATTAAATAAATTGAAATAGGATGGGCTATGATTTAAATGATTTAGGAGAAAATAAAAGAAATTCTATTCAATTAATAAAATACTACATATATTAAAGTATTTTCATATTAATTAAGCACATTAAATATTAAAACACTTAAATAAATAAGTAAAATAATCATTTTTGAGTGTAAATATCGATAAATATAATAATTTAATAATAATAGAATAATTTTTCAAAACTAAAATATATGATTATTTAGACAAAATTGATTAAAATTTTAAATATGTAGTAAGAGGAAAATATGTTTTAAAATACGTATTTAATCAAATAACACTCCTGAAAGGGTTATAGGTCGGTCAAAATTAGGTGTCAACAACTGCCCCTTGGTTGCTTGAGAATGAAGGATGAATTGTCGAGAAACCAACGTTGACTTAGTAGCCGATTTTGACCGACGGACGAGAGATGTCAGTGGGATCAATTGAAATCATATATAGTTGGAAAGTGGTACAGCCGAGGCTTTGGTGTTTAGTCGCCTACATATCTCTAGTATTACGAGAATCAGACCGCGTGTAGTTCTAGATTTAGGAGCAAACAAAGCTCCTAAAATTAAAATAACAGTATGATATTCGAACGGGAACGATAGCGGCTTGAATGTATAAGATTAGAGCAGCGAGGGAGAGATGAATAAAACGTCTCTAGTTTAAGAACAAAGAATCATATGAGAAGCGGTAAGTTGAGAGGGCCTTTGTTGCGATTGATATAACTAGTGACAATCGTAGCTGAGAGGACAATTGATCTCGTCTGTAATACATCGGTCTCTGCAAATCTGTAGCTTGTGATACGACTAAATAAAATGATTAGGGCAGGTATATCAACTAAACGATGAATGTAAACATGATGCAATTTCCATATCGATCATGATATTTGCCTTAAGATTATGAAGATGATGTCTTATGCTATGATATCTAGGGCCATGATATGCAAAATTTAAATCCTCAGGTCATGAAAATGTTGTCTGTAGGCCATGAAAAATGATGTCCTTAGACTATGACACCTTCGGATCATGATAAGCTGAAAGTAAATCCTTAGGCCATGAAGATGGTGTCCATGGGTCATGAAAATGACGCCCTTAGACTATGACGTCTTTAGATCATGATAACCAAAAAATAAATCCTTAGGTCATGAAATGATGTCTGTAGGCTATGAAAGATGATGCCTTTGGACGATGACGCCTTCGGAATATAAATGATGAATAAAGAAAGTGTATATGTTTTGATGTAATTCGAGCATGTTGTGACTTGATTCGATAGCTACTCTTTACAGATGTATTCGGGCACATGCAGTTCTTGGGCACAATGCAATTCTCAGGCACATGCAATATCGAACTTATGCTATTCTCGGGCACATGCAATTCTCGGGCTCATGCGATATCTTGGTCTCATGCAAATCTCAGGCTCAATGCATTCTTCGGGCACAATGCAATCTCGGGCACATGAAATCTTCGGGCACAATGCAATCTCGCGCTCATTGAAATCTCGGGCACAATGCAATTTTTGGGCTTAATGAAATCTCGGGCTCAATGCAATTTTTGGGCACATGCAATCTCGGGCACAATGCAATTCTCGGACTCAATGCAATATCGGGCACATGCAATATTCGGTCTCAATGCAATCTCAGGCTCAATGTATTAACGGGCACATGCAATCTTCGGGCTCAATGCAATTCTTGTGCTCATGCAATATCGGGCACATGCAATCTTCGGGCACAATGCAATCTCAGGCTAAATGCAATTCTCGGGCTCATGCAATATCGGGCTCATGCAGTATCTCGGGCTCATGCAATGCTTGGGCACAATGCAATCTTCGGGCACAATGCAATCTCGGGCACAATGCAATTCTTGGGTTCATGCAATATCGGACACATGCAATTCTCGAGCTGATGCAATATCTCGGGCTCATGCAATATCTCGGGCTCAATGCAACTCGGGCACAATGTAGTGAGAGCATAGAGCAGCTTAGCCCTTCGTCCTATGGCGATTGTCGGGCTTAGTGTAAATTAGCTTGGTCCTTCATCTTTAATGCCATTTACTGGAAAGTAGCTTGGTCCTCTATCTTATCGGAAGGACAATGTTCCATTTATTTCCAATTTTCGGGCTTGAAATACTATAGCTTAACCCTTCGTCCCATTGGAGGATTAGAATGGTTTTTACTTGTAATTGTCAGGATTAATACAAAGTAGCTTGGTCCTTCGCCTTGTTTGGGAGGAGAGAGTGCCATTTACTGGCAATTGTTGAGCCCAGTGTGAAGTAGCGTGATCCTTCGTCTTGTTAGTAGGATTGAGTGCCATTTTTGGTGATTTTCGGGCTCAGAATAACGTAGCTTGATTTTCCATCCTATTGAAAGGACAGAGTGCCATTTACTGGTGATTTGTCGAGCTTTACAACAGCTTGATCCTTCAGCCGATGTCAAAATTGCTTCTCGTATATGTACCTATCTTTTCTGTATTCAAAGAAAAAATAGTTAGTTTATAAGAGGGGAGGTTGATCTGTATCCCTGATTTGACATATTATGCTCCTTTGATGTCTGCTCGAAGGTTGACCCTTGCAATGTTGTCAAAATTTTGAGGTCCTCTCAAAAATTCTGCCCCAGTGTAGAACTTTAGACTTTATGATGCTTCTTTTGTAGACCGAAAGTTGCTTCTTTTGAATTTTTTAGATCCTCTCAAAAATTCTGCCCCAGTTTCATGATTCATAAAAAAATGGGGATTGTTGAGGTCTTCTCAATATTTGTTCTCGTCTTGTGACTTGCAAGCAAATAATATTCTAATGGAATTTTTGAGATCCCCTCAAAAAATTATGTCCCAGTATTGAGATTTTGCAAGGAAAATGCTCTTTGATGACATTTTTGAGACCCTCTCAAAAATTCTGCCCCAGTCTTGGCTGGTACGAAAATGCTCTTCGAAGAATTTTTGAGACCCCCCTCAAAAATTCTACCCCAGTTATTCAATCAAGGGAAAATGATATTTTTTATTAGGATAAAACCGAACTCCATAAAAGCGCCTACATATCCCCTCTTAAACGGGAATCATGTCTGACGTAGTTCCAATTACAAAGATCATAATTCAAGACATTAACAGAGCATTCTTAAGCAAAAACTAAAAGATAGATTCTGACCAAAATTTATTGCCCATATGCTAACATGGGTACTTTCCTTGTCAGAATTTGATGGAACCTGAATGTAGAGAACTTAAACTTAAACGAGACAAGCCTTTATTGGAAACTGCTTCAAATGATTTTCGACATATTCACTGTTGGAAATCCTTTGGCACAAGGTCTATCCAGTGTATGACTTCAGCCTCAATAAATTGTTGAATCTTGCCTCTTAGAGCACGACATGCTTCAGTAGTATGTCCCTTCATCCCTGAATGATAATCATAATCTTGTTTGGGTCATATCGTTTGGACTGAGTGTCTGGATTCTTAGCAGGGATGGGTGTCACGTAACCAGCCACTTTAAGCCTTTCATAGAGTTGGTGTATGCATTCAGCTAAAGAGCGTAAATTTTGATGGACTTCTTCTCAACTTTGAATAGGTTTTTGCGAATATGAGGTTGAGCGAGGGTTTTGATATTGTGGATAGGATATGTTGTTTGTTGATATGGCATGGGAGGTTTTTGACATGGAGGCATTTGATATATAGGAATTTGATACCGTATGGGCAGCGCGCGATACCAAGGAACTTGGTGCAGAGGCGTTTGATATAAAGAAGCTTGTAAGGTGGGACTCTGTAGGTACGGAGTAAGATAGGGAGGTCTAGAAGCATATGTGTGATGTTGGGAAGGATATGGGTAATTTGGAAAGTGAGCATTCCCTGGAGGCACATGAATGGATTTTGGTTCAGTAGGTGGAGGATTATTTTAGAAAGTGGCTTGATTTGTGACAGGCTGTTTATCTATGTTTGTCTCCAAAGAGGGATTGATGGAGATTAACAACTTAACCCACTCGCGCATACCTGATATCTCTTCTTCTAACTCCCTTATTTTCTGTTCCAAACTTGAGACCAACTTGTTCGAAGGATGCTCCTTTTCAATAGTTTTACCCATAACCTTATCATTAGTCATCTTCCTCTTTCCTTTGTGATTCTCACTCGGAAGAGAAAGAGGAGCGCCCTTTGATCGTGTGTGGTAAACCATGGTCTACAGATCAACCATTGGGGAAGGGTAAATAAAAATAAAATCAAAAGAAAAATCAAGTTAGAACATTCTATAAATTGAGATAATAAGCATAATGTTTTGAGATAAACGCCCAAAATGCAAGAAGCCTCGGTCAGCCGGAGGTAGACCTAAGACGATACATAAGTGATGCACAATAATTAATTCAAGCCTTATTTGCCAATTTGGAGTTTAGATTAGAGGAAATAAACCAACTTTCATTTATTATATTCAACCATTACATCATAAATGAAAATTGAAAATAAACTAAAGGGAAAATGGTAACATGGGAAAGTTATCCTAGAAATTCGACATCTCAAAGATATCGATCCAAAAAGCTTGGCGCCGTTCGCTCTTTCGCAGTTGGAGTGACTTCATACCAGAGGTTCAACAAGTTACGTTCCCATATATTTTCTCTTTCATCAGTGAGCCCATAATATCATTCCCCACTTAATTCTCTACCTTTAGCCTCCTTTAGGATCCATATGCAATACTCCAGTGTACTGAAGGCCCGCCGTGCACCCATAGGAATGGTTACCACCCGCTCCCATCTTAAAAGTATGTTGTGGACTCGCGAATTATCTAATTCAAAGTCATACTTAAACTGATCCATGTTAGATCGGAGTGGTATTACTTGAGTTTGTCCAAATTGATGGAGTACTCGAAGAGGGGCGTATGGTTGAACGCCCTTTAGGCCAAAAAGTTCAATGAAATAGCGTTCATCGCCTCTTACTATTGCATGAGGGGTGGACAACCAATAGAGTTTCCATTGAATGCAATAACTGTTGAGTCCTTTCAAATACATCATCCAGTCTTTGATCCCTATGGGGGCGGTAAAGTATTCCATTCTTCTCGGGTGATTATCAATTTTATTGCCTGAACCAAGAAAAAGATCTACTATGTCAGGTCGTCTATGAAAATGTTCGAAAGCTCATAATTGTAGCAGACGGTTGCATCCCTCGAAGAATATTCTACCACTGACGCATGTAGACAAGTCGATGGTACGACAAGTCGATGAAGCCACTAATTTATTCAATCGTTGGCACCAGTTCGAAATCAATAAATTTGAAGACCATCCTCAAAGGGTCCCAAAAGTTCAGCAAAGCCTTGATTAAGTGAGGGTCTGGTGTAACAGAGAGGAGCGAAGTTAGGCCACCTAAAAGTTGATCAACCTCCAATTCAGGATCCCACTTAATGTCATTCCACCACACTCTTAGTTTGGGATTCACATCTACTACCATTTGAACGTTGACGAAATCTGGGTAGATCATTATAACATGGTAAACAAAACAAACAAATTCTACACTTTATTTTGGCATAACTTGGCTTAAATTAATTATGGTGATCACATCGACACGTAATATGTAATTTATCTAAAGGGTGTTGGAGCCCTTCAGACAATAGGGTGGCTACTAATAATATGGATTGACACCAAGGGTCGATCCACCTAGGCTTTATGCAGTATGTATGACCTAATTGAGATATCTAAGAGTTGGGTAGACACAGACCGAAGGTGTTCTATGCGAGAAGGCTCGTGATTTCACGATAGTATTACTAGCCGCTTCTGCCACGCATCTGCTGACTCTCTATAATAGGATTTTTAAAGAGAATTAGAGTATTTATGAGAGGTACAAAGGCACAACATCACGGGAAAAATAAAAAAAAGAAGAGGATCCCAATTGGGGGAAGTATGAACGGAATGCCAATTATCAAAGTAGTAACATTTAGCAATTAAATGAAAAGCGGTAACATATAGATAGTTTAAGAAAAGCAGTAAATAAATAAATGCATAATTAAAAGGAAATAAGCATATAAACAAATAAGGAAATAAGGAAAGAGGATATATGATTAAGCATGGAAGTAACAAATAAGGCAAAAGGGAAATGGTTAAACATGGAGGTAAACAAATAAAGAAAAGGAAAGAAGATTAATCATGGAAATAAACAAGATAAAATGAAAGCAAATGACCAAAAAAGAAAGTAAATAACAATTTAGACATTGCAATAACAAAATAACAAGGAAATAACCAAATAAAACCACAAAACAAATAAACCCCACATAAAGCATGAAACACATAATGGTCTAGTTATATCCCCAGCAGAGTCGCCATTTTGTCGCGCCCCATTCTTTCTCAAAACAGATTTTGTGTACAAACTAACAACTCTTTTAGGTTTGTTTGGATGATGAGTCGCCACCTAACGAATTAAGGCGCGTTAGGACGACTATCTAACCTAACTAATTTTAATTTAAGGTCAACGAACCAGAGATCGGGTAAGAGTTCAGGTTATCTCGAGAGGAAGGTGTTAAGCACCCCTTGAGGTCCACAACTATGGGTTCCGACCGTATCTCATATAATTTATGTGGGGGTTACGAGTAGCAATTAAGGTCACTATTATTCATATTAATTAATTAAGTATTCAACTAGGTGATAATATAAATAACATTAAATAAATATTAAACAATTAAAGAAGATAAGTGAGAAGACAAAATATACACAAATAGATAAGAGAAAACCAAAACCAATTTTGTTTATTAAACTACCCCAAACAGTTATAATTATAAACAAATAAAAGGAAAAAATGAAAGAGAAACTCCAAAACCTAAACTAACACCCTTTTACGAATCAATGCTCGGCTTATTATTCAAAAGACAAAATGAGAGTGTCATTTTTTATGCTCGAGTCAACTTCCATCATCTTCGTTAAAGGGCCTAACTATCCCTACCCACCTTCCGCATGCATAACATCCTAAAAGGTGTCTAGCGTCCCCGCTTAATGTCCAGGAGGCGTTGGACTACTAATAGGGTGGTTTTAGTCAAAAATAAAATATAGGCTCTTAATTAGGCCATCTAATCATCAAGCAAAACAGTTTGGACGAGCATTTAGCACATAAGTAATTGTGAAGGGGATTCATGCAAGTGCGTGAGCATACAAACACATTAACAAGAATTATAACAATATTGAAGTGGGAAGAAAATTATAAGGAGTCAAAGGTTGAAATAAGTAATAATTGATTTGAAATAGGATAGTTTTAAACAGTATGCAGAAACTGATTTATTAATTTTAAAATAAGTGGCAAAGCAGTTGATTTAATACAAAAATTAATTTATTAGTATTATTTAATCAGGGCAGCAGTATATAAAGTAGCAGATTTTAAGAAACATGCAAATAATGATTATTAATCGATTTTAAGTGACAGGGCAGTATTCAAATGCAGAAATTAAGCACTAAGCGAGATTTATTTTAGGGCAGATCACCATTTAAAACATTCCAGGTTTTAAATAAAATTACTATTGCTAATTTTGACTCTTAAACAAGTAGGGAAAGATTAAGCATTAATAGAACAGAAATAATCATGCAGAAATAATAATTATTTAGTTATAACATGCTGGAAATAGTTAATTGATTTATATTTAGTGGTAGAAAATAATTGCGTTGCAGAAATTATTTAACAGTGGACAGAAAATATGCATAGCAAATTTATTTCTATTTTAAACATGCTGGATATTAATTACTTACTGATTAATCAACACATCAAAATTGCGACAAAAGATATTAATTAGTTTAATTTATTAAGATCCTAAAAATTTATTCACAATTCCAGAATGAATGACATGCTGGAAATTAATTAATAATACCTATGAACATGATTCCTAGGTGATTGAAAGGTCAAAAATATTGCATATCTCCTATTGACATGATTTCTAAACCCGAAATAATATATAAAATCAATTAATTCTTATAAGCATGGTTCTATGGCATAACATATTTGAGATAATTAATACACAGTGGTAAACATGTTTTCTAATTGATTGACCGGTTTAAATTATTTCAATATCTCTAATTATCTGATCAGACCAATCTAAGTTTTAGCAACATTGACATAAAAAATAAGATTCTAAATTTACACATGATGAAGATGAGTTATTAGTTAAAGCAAAGTTATAGAGACAGGATGATTTTAAGCCGATTATTTAAGAGATTCTGACATGCTTGCATCTAGGCATATTATCAATAGCAGTAACATATAATAAAACAAAGCTAAAATGAAAAGAAACAGTTAGCACGTAATCCCTCCCCCCTTAGACTATTTCCCAAATTGTTTCATATATATAGAGAGTTAGAGTTTCAAAGAAATATAACAATACCGAACTAAAAAAAAAGATGAAACAATACAAATATAATATACAAATAATAAAACTAAATCTCATCCAAAAGTCCATCCCAGGCGAATTTTCAATACTTGAACTCAATGTTCAAACCCCCGCCAAACAAAAGAAAGCAATACAACACAGGTATAATAAAAGGACACCTAATATTATTCATTTTAAATATAGGTGGGCAGAAGGACATACACACATTAACTCAAGAATCAAATTACTCAAATAAATAGCAAACACTGAATATGACATCACGCACAGAACATCACACACATAGAAAAGGAGAAGCGAACTGACCTGGATGCTTCCTTTTATTTATTTCAAACATACAATATTCATAATAAATGATGCAAGACGAAATTTAAATTAATGAATGATCCAAAGCTTTACCAAAATTTAAAAGGAGAAGATATCCACCGAAGCAGCAACACAACAAGACAACAAAGAATGGTCCAAAGCTTTACCAAAATTCTTGTTTTCTTTGCAATAGTAGGGAGAGTTTTGATACTTTGTTAGGTATGTAAGTGTGATCAAATAAAGGGCAAAGGGTCTCTTTTTATAGTAAAAGAGAGGGGCACGGTATTAAAGGAAAATAGAATAAATTTGGTTCAATTAAAATATATTTTCCTTATTTCAAATGAGAGCCAAATCAGATTTTTTTTCTAAATATAAACAAGTAAGAAATCTGTCCAAACTTGATTAAGGCAAACAAATCCATTAACAATAATCAATAAAGCAATCAACCAACTCTTTTTACCAACTAAATTAAGTAAGAAATTGCCTCACTTTACTTAAGGTAAAAGATCAATTAATGCAAATTTACCATAAATATTCTAACGAGAGATGAGTAAATAATACAAAGAGAATCATTTAAGATCAATATTATTAAGATCGAACAAATAAGAGGAGGAGTCTCTGATCAAACAAAATCACCTCAAGAAAATATCACAATTGTACATATTCAAAAAAATCAATTTATAAATAAGGAACAATCACGAATCTGACAAAGTTTATCTAAACAAAGTGAACCAACTCAGAGCACTAAGCATGTAAATTCAAGCAAAGGAAAGGATCAACAGTGGAGCAAACATAATGCAACAACAGAAAGCACTTCAGAGTTTTATATCACATATTTAGGCACCATAATACACCATAATATTTCAACAGTGAGAATGTTAAGCAAGCTAAGAAAGAAAATTTATTAAGTAAAGCTTATTTGTTAAACATGTGGAACAGCAGATGAACAGTTCAAGATGAAGAAGAGAAATTAAGGTGATAAATCAAAAAAATAAAATAATCCCGGGCGGATATGAAAAGATCCGTCTTTAGTAGACTGAAACTTTAACCTAACCGGAATCTTTGCTGCCTTATTTGCTTCACCGGAGGAATTGAGAGGAGGAGCAGGGCAGCTGGGGCTTTGCTGGAGCTTTCACCAGCGCTGCTGGCCTTCGTTGCCTTCGCCGGCACTGGAGCTTCGGGGAGTCGAGGTATCTGGTTGGAAATGCCGACGGTCCTCACTAGTTACGGCGCTGCTGGCTAGGTTTTCACGGCTTCTTGTTGATGTCTGATGGATTCACCGGTCGGAGCTGCTGCATTCTTTGCCGTTGTCCGGTGCGAAAGAGAGGAGAGGAGGGCGGAGCGAGAAGAGGAGAGATGAGGGGCTGGGCGGTGCTGCCTCTGGTCGCTGAACGGAGTAGCGGCGTCGCTGGCTGGTCGCCGGTTGTCTTCACCGGCTTGGCCTCACCGGCGGCTCGCCCAGTGGCTGCTGGACGGAGAGGAGAGAGAGCGAAGGGAGGAGAAGAGGAGAGGCGACTGCCTCTTTGGGAGAAGAAGAATGAATGAAAAAAATTTAGGGTTAGGGGGTCTTTTGATATTAAAAAAAGAAGGTTGGTAGATTTAATCCGGACCGTCGATTTAGATTGAGATGAGAGGCTGAGATTAAAGGATGAGATCGACGGTTAGGATTTAAAGATGGGGGTTGGGTTGAAATCTAAAATTGAAGTGAATTGGCTGTAATTACAATGAACAAAAGGGCTAGAATTGCAACCAAATTGAAATAAGAGGTTAAAATTGAAATGAAATTCAGCAGAAAAGGGGCTAGAAATTAAATAAATTGGAATAGGATAGGATATGATTTAAATGATTTAGGAGAAAATAAAGGAAATGCTATTGAATTAATAAAAGACTACATATATTAAAGTATTTTCATATTAATTAAACACACTAAATATTAAAACAATTAAATAAATAAGTAAAATAATCATTTTTGAGTTTAAATATCGATAAATATAATAATTTAATAATAATAGAATAATTTTTCAAAACTAAAATATATGATTATATAGACAAAATTGATTAAAATTTTAAGTATGTAAGAGGAAAATATGTTTTAAAATACTTATTTAATCGAATAGCACTCCCGAAAGGGTTATAGGTCAGTCAAAATTGGGTGTCAACATATAGTACATGAAAGGCCCCCTTGAGGGTGTTCCAATAGTTATTAAGTCAAGGACTTTTTAGTCTTTTTCACTCTTTCAATCCCTATACTACGTCGTTTTAGACTATTCTAAGTGGGTATAATTGATTCCTAATTACCCTAACCTCCCCATTCCCTCTTATTCTCTCAAACTAAGTTTCTTCTCTCCCAAGGAAAAAAGAAGGATCCAAGCTTCAAGTCTCCTCTTCTCAATTCGAGCTAGGGTTTCATTCAAGGTATGTAGGTACTTCATCAATGACTGCGACTTCACTTATTGAGTCCCAAAGAAACCTCAATTTCTCAAAATTATGGTTTCTCCAAAGTTAGAGTTCATATGATTTTCATGGGTTCTAATTGAATTTTAGTTTCTTCCTCACGATTGATACTATTATGCATAAATTGATCATAATTCAATACTTTAATGATATTTTCATGAACACATAGCATGCAAGTATTTGCATGATCAGAACTACGCTATTTTTACATGCATGGCTCAGATTAGCATATTTTTTATGAATTATGATGTTTCTGATGGAAGTATTCTCAGTATGTATGATTAGATACTTTTAGATAAATTATCTTTCAGATTATGTTCAGTTATCATGATTTAGGAGCTACTTTGTATGATTATCAGATAATCAGTATGACTCAATATAATAAATTATTATTATTTCTAGATTTATGCATGTGTCCATTAGGAGTATACTTAGTGCCGAGTGAACCTAGGGATGAAGGCTTACCCATTAATTGAGGCATGATACCTTTAGTAGCAATCCATTTGTCCCAGAACTACATGTCACCATAGAATTTTGTCTCAAATAGACATTAGCCAGGGAATCTATCTTAGCTCAGATTTCATGGTCCTTGCCTCGGCAACTAGGAGACTCTCTTTTCGGTCTGGGAACAGTACACTGAACTCTATGTTGTAGCTCATATGATTTATGCCCGTTAATGGTATCCCACATTGTGTATGACTTTCAGATATTGCATCACCTTGTACTATGTATTTTAAATCAGATCATAAGTTTTCATGCTATATTTACTTGGTCATTGCATCAACATGTTTTACAAACTTATCATGTTAATGCATTTTCCTCATGCTCAATATATTCCGAGTACTGACCACATACTTTTCTACCTATATTATTTTATAATATAGATTCCTTCAGGCCGCAGATAGTACATGATCCTCTCAGCTTACACTGTTATTAGTGATTCCTCATATTTTTGGAACATGACTTTTATGACTTCAACACTTTTCTTCATTTTTCAGATTGTTAGAGTTTGCTAGGGACTTTTCCTACTAACTCATATATGATTAGAGGCTTTTCAAACATTTAGATTTCTGCGTATGTGGTCTTTGTATCATATTCTCTTTTATGATATGATAGTTGCTTGAGACTTTATTTCGCTTTTCAGTTTATTCTATTATATATGATATCTTAGAGTCATATCATGCCATGTGGTTATCTTGGAGGTCACTTGTAGCTCTACACACCATATCACGTCTAGGGGGTAGTCTTGGATCGTGACACTTCTAAAGTTCTTAACTTAAAAAACTCTTCAATTCAAGCTCAAAAATCCCTACTTCATAATCTAATTAAAAAAACTCTAATTCAAAGTAAAACCCTAAAATCTAAAATTATAATCTTATTAACTAATTCACAATCAAATTTACAAACTAACAATGTTAATAACATAAATTAAATAAACTAAATACGATAAACTAACATAGAAATAAAAAAAATTCTCAAAATTTAAAAAAAGCTAACATAAAATGGAAAACTTTAACCTTAATAATTAGTTGAGAGAATTAATGATGTTTTGGAGGGGAACTGGGGTGGCAGGCGGCAACAACTGGGGTTTGCAGTGGTGGTTGGGGGAGTTAAGAGAGAATAAGAGAGGAGAAGTGAGAAAGAGAGAATGAGGGGAAAACAGGTCTATCTGTCCCATATATTTTAAGAAAGTTGACGTACAACGTCGCTTTATCTATCACTTTTTAAAAAATGTTTGACCAACATTTTGACCATAAGCGACGGACTAAGCGATGCTATCTGTCGCTTCTTTTATGAAATATTTAAAAAATAAAATTAATCAAAAATGAAGAACGACGTCATTATTAAATAATTTATAAATTATTATTATTAATTAAAAGTGACCTCTAAGGACTCATGCAGATGTGTGGGTTATGAAGTATTACGGGGTTGAAGAGTCTTGAAAAAAATGTTTGACATCATGTATGTAAATGTTTAACATCAGGTATGTGGGGTATATTTTATTTGGTCCACACTTTTGCATGTCAAGTAAAGGTTGTTTAAGAATGGATCAATTTTCATGATTTACAATCCAAATAATGACTCAATGAGATTTCCATGTCAAGTAAATAATGACTCAATGTCACCACACTTTTGCATGTCAAGTAAAGGTGACATTTTGTTTATGAATGGATCAATTTTCAGAGGTTACCAATTGTGGTCGCCTTGTTGACACAAAGCTCTACATTGAAAGACTTGTTTGGTCCTTTGTCGCAGAACATACCATGAATGCAACAACATCATAGGCAACATAATCTTATATGACGAAAATTGCGTGATAAATAATTAGTAAGAGTTAATTATACATTTTTCTCTAGAGCTATTAAATTTTATTTCTTTTCTCATTTACATAACAATGTGACACTGCATATCATAAACATCTTTGAATCATATCTGTTTGAAGATTTTGCATTGCTTTTTTTGCTTCATGAAACTTCTTTGTAAGAATAATTATTTTGATTCTAGTGCTTGGTGTCTTCATCTTCAAGCTAATTGCACTCAACATTGTTTCTTTAGAACTATCTTCTTTTTGTTTTACTTATTTGATCAATGAAAGCTGAAATGTCTTTCACTTTGTCAATAACCAACGGTTCCGTGTAATAATAGAGAATCTCAGAGAGCAAATTTAGTTACTTTGATCATGAGCATGGGATGGGGGTCAAAGGCACGAATATAAGAGAAAGATAATGGGGATGAGCTTTGTTTAAGAGGGTCCCGTCTATTCTAAAGTAGATAAGACTACAAATTTAATCATTGATGTTATATCCATAAAAAAAATAGTTCCTACAATAGTAGATCTTGTAATCATGTTTAGTGTATTACATTTTGTTCTATCATCCACAATATTAAAATAAGGAGGTGCATTGGTTATGTATGACCAAGTGAGAGATGAAAATATTTTAAAAGCAATTCAAGTGTAATTGTTACTTTTTATGGTATCAGCTATTTTTCATGATACTTTAAAAATTTGACACAAGTCAATGTAGCTAATCTATAACAAGGACATATAGTTAATCCTTGTAAGAACAACGGCAAGAGTTTGATGGATATGCATCAACTTTTATTGTGGTTCAATTTTTTTTACTTGCGTCCTTTGCGATTCGTGCTGAAGTAAGGTAAATGTACATCATTGACAAAGATAATTTACTGTACATTTGGCTCGACTAGCAATGGTTGAGGGACTTGTGTCTTAGGCCACAATTTCGAGCCTCGTGCCAAGAGAACTAACTCTAGCATTTAAGTGGGAAAGGGTAGAAAGGCATCCCTATCATCCCTGACTTTCAAAGGGTCCGGTTGGCCAAAACACCAACTTTAGAGGGATTTCTAGATTATAAAAAAACAAGGTAGAAAGAGGGAAGAGGCTTAAAGGTCTATATCAGGAATATCCGTGCATGTTAGACTTATTGGAGCTAGAGAAGGGAATTGTTTTTATGTAAATCTCTTACTCTTAACTAATTACCCTTTTTTTTTTACTGATATTTAGGGAGTGAATGGTGATGTTTGGAACAACGAATCTACTCAGTGCTGACTGCGTGAGTTGCAATGTTGAAGGATGGGATTTTTCTAATTTTAATGTTCACTATAATGTAATAGTGTTATTGCCTTGCGTGTAGAACAAGATTTACATATGCTCGCTGATTGTATATCACATTTGCGGGTACCTTTGAATCTTGGCTGAGAATTTTTTATGTTAATTGAAAATTTTCATTACAAGGCTGGAAACAGTTATTTAAGAGCTATTCAATGTTCATTATTTTACAGAAACTACATAGTTATGCTTGAAATGAGAAAACTCTTGCTCTTAATGGGTTTTATAAAAAACTTGTTCACTTCAATCAAATAAATTTCAATAAAACAATGAAAACATGTCTTTTGTATTGTATTCACTTTACCCAAATTAATTCTCTTATAATATAGGAAAGTACTAAGTTTCTTGCAGTTGCATTTGTGCTACTCTATATTCAGTAAAATGATTGTCACTCCATTTAGTGGAACTCAAATGAGTAATAATTTGGTTTATACCATTTTTAGGTAATGAGATAGATTAACTTTCTAATTATGCAGTTTTTTTTTTGATTTTTCATCCGGTGTCCGGTACCCATAGTGGAGCCCAACTAAATCCGGATTCACGCCGGGAAGTCCCACATTGGGAGGTAAAGCGCTCCCTAACAAAGGCGACTCCGTACCCAAGGGGCTCGAACCCGAAACCTCTTGGTTAAGGATGAAGGAGTACTTACCACTCCACCACAACCCTTGTTGGTGGATGATTAGTTCTTAAAGTAGCAACTTGAGCCTTGTGTAAGGCACTATTGTCAGTAAACAGAGAGCAATTTTCAAGTCAAGCAGAAGAAAGTTTCACAAAATTCATTACTGCATAATCCTTGAAAAAATTCATGCTGATCCATGTGCAACAAAAACCTTTTCTTTCCTGTCTCCTTGACAGAGTTCTCTCGATCATAAAGCAATGATTTGGACCCCAATCAAAAAGTTTAAAACCTTATTTAATGTGGAAATGGTAGTATAATTGTTAAATGGGTAAAAATGATTTACACCCCTAAACTTTACTTTAAAAATCACCCCCCCCCCCGCCTTCAACTTTGAGAAATAATCATTCTCCCCCTTTGAGAAACAATCATTCTCCCCCTTTATCCTATGCAAACTCTATTCTACCCTTATCATTTTTAATCCTCTATCTATATATATAATGTTTTATTTTTTTTAATCTTTGTATTTATAGATTTTTATTTAAGTCCATTAACTTTAAAGTAGAATAATTCTTTTATGAGTTTATTGCAAAATCTAATGTTATTTACTTATTTTTATGATTGTTATTTTGGTATTACATATATTAAGTATGTACGTATGAACGTATTATGTGCATATATTTTTAATTTTTGGGATAATACAAATCAACTAGAGTGTATCTCATGTTAATTATCATGTAGAACGCGTGTGTTTACTTGATCAACTTTATATAAATTTAAATGTCTTTTCGTGCACACCTAAAGTTGGAGGGCGTAGATGACAGTTGAAGCAAGCCAAAAGGACACATTTATGTAATTATGTTTATCTTTTATTCTCTATTATATATGTAGATAAACGGATTTTGATTGTCATTAATGAAATATTTTCTAAATTTTATTTACAATATAAATAGTTAATCTTTTAAGAAATTGTTATGAAATATTTTTAATATTTTTATTAATTATCTTTTATTATTTGCATCACATTATAGATTCCTTTAAAATTAATAAAAATATTTTTTTATGTGTTCATTTGTTTCATTATAGATGTTACAGCCCAAAGTACACCCTAGACGTGACATTACGTATAAGACCCCGAGAGGCCCAACACAAGCCACTTAACATACATCATACAAGATAATAGAAACTCAAATATTTTTTTTAAAGTAACATTTCAAATAAAAGAGTTTGACAAAAATTAGCTGAAGTCTAAACATAAGTCTCAAAGCCATCTATTACATCATAAGGAAGTGATTGTGACGTAACTCATACATCACATACAAAATCTGAAGTGAAATGACATGAAAGCAATAAAAGAGTCTCGATCCTCGGAACATGAGGACTCACCAATCTTCAATGTCTATATGGGATCACTAGCCACGAGTATGGGAGGTAGGAGCGTCGGACCCTACATTAGTGAAACAGTGTATGCAAAAGTATGTGTTATTACATGGAATGTACCAAGTATGATAACAATGCATAAAAGTTATGAAATTATGCTAAAAGGGACTTTATATGACATGAAATGACCAAGCTAAATCATAAAATAACATGTTAGAAATCATAAGTCATAACCATGGTCAATGCAAGCTAAATATCTTTAAAACTCATTTAAGATACTTTGAGAAAGTAACCTTAGTTCATTATTGTGGGAGATTTACCTTTAACTGACATAGACCATGTGAACAATAACATGGTATTCGGTGTCAATCCCACACCGAAAAGAGATGTCCTTACTTCCTAAGCTAAGAACCATAAACTTCTAGCTTTGGTGAGAAAACCTTTCAAACTTATGGATCCTTTATGTGAGAAAATCCTTTCACAATCATGCTATGAGTAGTATGTGAGAAGTCCTTTCACAACAACAACAACATCGATGCTTTACTCTCAAAGCAACCTTAAATCGTTTCCATCAATTTCATAAAGAATCATGCATATCTTCATAAATTCATCTTTCATAGTTCAAAAGCTTCATCATATGATCAACATCTAGAAATCATGGATAATGCATAGGTTCAAGTGAATTCAACTCAAAACATGTAATTATCTCAATTCATGCTTTAGAAGACATAAAACAATCAATTAGATCATAATAAAAAAGAACTCATGAGATTGAATAAAATCCTAACTTCAATTGGAGATTCTAACTTGTAAAATTGGAGAATTTGGGAACCCTATGGAGGAAAGGACTCCATAGGTGAATACTATCATACCTTGATGTCAAAATCCCACAATCAATGGTGAATTTGAAGACTTGATCTCGAAACCCTAGACTTCTTCTTCAAGCTTTAGAGAGAGAAATATTGGGGAAGAACTTGATCAACTGTTGAGGTTTTAGGAGAATGAGTTCAATTGGGAAATTTGGGGGCAAAACGTTTATATAGGGTCTAGGATAGAAGGTAAACTAAGACAGTATTGAGTTACAATAATTAGGAAAAGACCCAAAAATCCTTAAAATAAAACTGTGAGGACCTTCACCAACGGTCCGTAGGTCCTTCTACGAACTGTCCTGGTCGACTGTAGGTGGGGCTCATGGACTTTTTTTTGAACCTTAAACAATGGGGCCCATGTACGGTTGGTAGGTCTACCTACGGACCCTACATGGCCACCACAGGTCCTAAAAAATTTCTCAAATATTTTACTTCATTTCCTTTGTCACCTACGGATGCCATATGCGGTTAGTAGATGCTTCTACCAACCGTAGGTCACACCTGCAACCTGAAAACTGCATTTTCCATTCCTTTCAAATCCGAGGTGTCACAATAAAATGACATTAAATTATACACTCAATCAATATTTTTTTTCTTTTTGAATGAAACTAATAATTTTTAAGCGAAAAAATTGTTATATAGATTAAAATATAAAAATATTATGATTTTAAAAGAAGTATAAAAAGAGATAAAGGTTGATAATGTGAGGGTAAAAAGTCAATCAGAAAGGGGGGGGGGGGGAGATTCCCTAATTTATATTTTGACGACTAACATGAACCCACATTATTATTCCTATATTTCCCTTTCTTATTCTTTCCTTTTTTCTTTTTTCTTTTTTTTTATTTTTTACCCCACCCTAACTGCTCCACCTTTTTTCTCCCTTGATGACTTAAAGTGATGCTTACCATCCAAGCAATTTTCTTATTATTGAATATATAGAAGTATCCCAAATGGTCAAATCTTTTGCATTATGCAAAATTTATTGTTGCTTGTTTACAAAAAGATCATGTCTTTTGATGTCTGCTTCAAATTTAAGTATTACAACAACTTATCATTATATTGAAGCAACACACCACTATTTCAATATCATTATTCCAACATTTCAAATTCAACGTAATACTATTTCGATATCATTTTATCAACTTATCAAATTTTTGAGCCAGGTTTTATTATTCCAATATTTTATTATATTTTTTCATTGAAAATTTGCATTTTTCTTACTTCATAATACCCCCCACAACCTTCACTTGTATGATTACTTTAGGTATGTTGTTGTCATTCAATTTATATATGTCAACTAGGAAAAAATATCAAGGACTCTTTATGAAGTTTCGCTTTAGGCCCCCATTCTTGTTGAGACGGCCCTGCGTCGACTTTCATTCCCATCCTATAGACAAAGTGATAGCTATTGCAGGATCCACCGGTAAGATATCTTTATGGAACATCTTTGCATCTTTTAATTTTTAGTTTATGCATGTTGGATCCTCCAAAGTCCAGACACAGTGTATTGATTTTTGGTGAAATTCGACACAAATACGAGTATGTTTGAAGAGTTCAGTCAAAATAACTTAAAAGGCATAATATATAAATAGACATTCAAATTCAAACTTGATCTTAACTGGCAAGTAAACACTATAACTTTGAGAGTGCACATCCAGACACCTCAACTTTGAGAGTGAACATTAATGTTCATTACAATGTACTAATGTTATTTCTGTGTGCATAGAGAAACACTTAATTGAATATCACATTTTTATCTGTTATATTGGTAAACAACTACATTTATTCAATGGTAAGCGTTACAGTTGGGTGATTATAATACATAATTTCTTTTGTACAATATTTGTTTTTTCTTCAAAATATACATTGTTTCTTCCTCCTATAACTACCATAGTGATACTACTACGCACAAAAGAAATTTGTATTGGCTTTCGTAGTTTCCATATTCTGAAATGTATTGATAAATTTGTGTCTCGTCATTGCACCTTTTTGCAAGGGTCAACTTTAAATTACCATATATTCCTTAATATTTACGTGTCCCATGACCTTTTAATAAATTAAAGGTCTATAAGTTTTTTTTCCAACACCACCAAGTTTGCATCAAGCATAGTTTAGAGTAAAAAGCTATGACTGTTTTACCAGAGACACTTCCAACAGAGCTTTCTGAGTCTGGAAACTATGAGCCCCACTTATGGGTTATAAATTGAATTACAGATCATAAATGGAGCTCGTGGAATCAAACATCTGAAACCATGTTATTGGTTTGATTCTTACGAACACAACTATGGGTTACGAATCCAACTACAGACCGAAATTTGGGCCCGTAGAATGAAGTCCTGAAGCTTGTTTTTGGGTATAATTTGTAAGGACTTAAACAAGATGCATAAATCAAACTACGGGCCATAATTTGGGCTCGTGGAATGAACTTCTGAAACCCAATTTTGGTCTAGCTTCCATGGAGGGAATCCACAATCCGTAGATCCAACTATATGCCGTAGTTCTTCCTCGTGAACGGATTAATGAAGCTTTTAATTGAGGATATTTCAGTCTCTTCTCATTATTTCTAAGCCTAAACCTCAACGTGTTAGTACCTAATTGGTGAATATATGTATCATAGTATTACCTCAAAATACTCTCATATCTTTCTCCTCGAGCTTTCTTCAAGAACTTTTATTCTCCCAGGTATGTAAAGTTATCATAGTGAGTGGATGAGTGTTTCCTCATGCCCTACATCTAGTTTTCAGTTAGCATGATTAAGACTAGGGTTTTTACTCCAAAGTTAGCCCTATTCGAAATTCTCAATACATTCTTATTATTGATTCTTGATTTCATTTTATGGATTTCAGTTCTCTCCATATTTATGATCCTTGATTGTTGTTCATGCTTATTAGTCCACATGAACCCTATTTAATTAAGATTGTTTGAAGGCCTTGTCATATCATTCATTACTCATTGCTTTCACATGAAAAGTAAACTTAAAGTGTCTGAGCCATAATTCGAAAAGAGTTTTAAGGGAACTTGAAACGTTCCAAGTGCATTATTTTCACAAAGAAAAGCATGGCTATTTTTGGAGGAAGCATAATCAGTTTCAGAGAAATGTTTCTAGTTAGTTCCTATAGCAAGTTTAGTATATTCATAAAGAAGTAAGTAGTAATTCACGCCAGAGATTATCAGTTTCCCCTAAAATGGGACCTTTTTTCGTAAATGGAACCTTATACCATTATTAAGAAATATTGCATTGATTTGGGAGTAGTATTGAGCACCGAGTTGGGTAAGAATTTAGATAACTCAAACCCCATAACTGCTCAGCCAGCGCATATAAGATTATGTCGTTGATTCGGGCAATTCCTCATATAGACTGTGGTAAGGTCTTAGATATTGAATCCATTACATCAGTTTGTCCTTTACCCTGCCAAAGTATTGGATGAATCTGGAAACGTGAGAAAGACGTTGTATCATCATGAGGTTCATAGTGATGGTTGTAGGTTAGAGAAACTCCTCAAGAAAATTTAAGTATAATATTTTAGCATTTGATATTATTGCATATATCTAAATTGTAAAGTTTTATTGTTTTCAATATATTTGCATGTTTTACTTTACAGATATCCAATTTTCAATCTTTCTCCGAGTTGTTCTTCAGTTATGTATGTTCAAGCTAACCAATGTTTCATTCAGCTATTTTACATATAGTATATTTCATGTACTGACGCAATTTGGTGCTATATCTTTTAATATTGTAGATTCATGTACTCAAGATCGACAATAGGCGCTTCGTTGAGATCCTCTCAATCAACTTTTGGTGAGACCTCCTGGCTTTCAGAGGGCTCCAGTTCAGTTATTTATTTCATTATTTAGTCGACATTCTAGTTTATTATTCATGTTTCTGTGGGTCTTGTCCCAATACCTATCTTAGTTCAGTAGAGGCTTCATAGACAAGTTAGCGAGTCAGTTACGTCTTGATCTTGAGATGTTTTAGACATTATTATTATGATGATTGATACTTATATTTTAGACATTTCATAAAGCATGTTCATATGTGAATGTTTATCACTTTTTAGTCTTCCGTTTTGTAGCAAGTTAGGCCAAGGGTTCGCTTGACCAATAATAGTTTTCAAGTGTCGGTCACCCCCAAGGTATAGGCTTGAGGTATGACAATTAAGCTCTTATGACTAATTTGATTCATCATAAAGTAGCTATGACAGAGGTAGACAACTTAGTACAAAAAAGAGCTTCTTTTCTCAGGTCGTTTTAGGCTGCAACCAATAAGGTGCTTTAGAATATATTTTATCCAACAAATTTGTAAATCATTATTTCATCGTCTTGCTTACGTTTTTCGCTTTACTAGTATTTAAATAAAAGTAAAAATAAAAGCTAATTCCCAGTCCAAATCCACTATCATGACAAAATCTTTGTATAAATTAAGTTATATGGACAAAAACCACATTGAACTAAAGTTTAAGGGTGAATCCTTCTAATCTAACCCTAGATTTCTTTGACTAATTTTTGGAATGTGAAATTTAAGAGATTCTTTTGAGCGTGAAGTTCCCGCAACAACTAAAATGCATGCTAATTTTTGGCAAATTTAAAAGGACAAAAATTGATGAAATGACATTTAAGGAATAAGTCAAATATTTTTCCAAAAATTAAATGACCATTTATTTGATAAGAATTATATAACATATCTATTGGAGATGTTAGAACTAGAAAATATTTTCCGAGCATAGTTACAGATAAAAACATCAAAAACATCATTGTCTTCTAAATTTTTTGCAACACAATGGAATTTGAAGCTTCTCATCGACACCGAAAGAGGATCAAGCACACTAGTGCTCCATTTTCTACTTCTTTAATTCAAGATTCGACCTTTACAACCGTTGTTCTGCCAGCAGAGCTTATCACTGAAATCCTCTTAAGGCTCCCGGTGAAACAGTTTGGAACCTGGTCCCCAGACCACATGATAGATTTGTGATCGGTACTATGTGGGTATTCAGAAACAAACTCTATGATCAAGGATAAGTCACACGAAACAAGGCAAGATTAGTTGTACAATCAGGAAGAAGGAATCAACTATGACGAGACATTTGCACCGGTAGCACGAATGGAAGCAATAAGGATGCTAATAGCCTTTGCTGCTCACATGGAATTTAAACTATACCAGATGGACGTAAAGAGTGCCTTTCTAAACGGAGTTCTCCAAGAAGAGGTATATGTGAAACAACCCCCTGGTTTTGAAAGCGGTGATCATCCTGAATTCGTCTATAAATTGGACAAAGCACTATATGGACTAAAGCAAGAACCAAGAGCATGGTACGATCGTTTATCCACGTTCCTCCTCACACATGGGTACTTAAGAGGAAAAATAGATAATACTTTATTCCTTCGCAAACAAGGAAAAGATCTACTCATCGTTCAAGTCTATGTGGATATGTTGCTGTTGCATCCTGTTGTGCCCAACTTTTATGGATAAAGCAACAACTAGAGGACTTTGGTATCAAAGTAGGCTGCATCCCAATCAAGTGCGACAACACAAGTGCGATAAACATGGCGAAGAATCCGGTTCAGCACAAACGTACCAAACACATAGACATCCGGCATCACTACCTTCGGGATAATGTTGAAAAAGGTTTCATCTTAATGACCTTCTGCAAAACTGAGGACCAGATCACTGATATTTTCACTAAAGCACTTGGAAGGGAACCATTCCAGAAAAATCGTCTGGCTCTAGGGCTCATATTTCAAGACTATTGATAATCTCTCTCCCTCCCCTCTTTCTCAGATCATGATTAGTGTGAGATGTATATTCAGAACCTGCTCCCTCCTAACTCATCTTGGTACCTATTTAAGGTACACTTTCAAGGAGACACAGCTTGTCGATTAGGTCTAATGATATTACCCTTAGTTTCTTATAACTATGGTGCAGGAGCGCACACATGCCTCGAACCAGGTTCTCAGGACATCAGGTATGCACTTCATCCCCTTAAGTATTCATCTATGCATTACACATATACACTTGACCCTGTCATCATTCTAAGGCATAAGAAACCTGGTTCACCTTTATATATATATATATATATATATATATATATATATATATATATATATATATATATACACACAC
>JAJONR010007475.1:0-44287 GCA_029582245.1 Solanum etuberosum
TTAACATCAAAACTAATAATTCAATGGACTACGTTGATACCCATTGTTTTAGCAAAATTAGGAAGAAACTCCTTCGTTTGAGGGAAAAGAATAAAAAAATAAAGAAGAAATATCTTACCCAAATCATATGCCTTTTTTCAAATCTGTTTAATATTATTGTCTCTCCCACAACTTTTCGTCACTGTTAACTCATGAAAATGGTAAGAAAAAATACGAGTGTGAATTGATGAATGATTTGCTACAATTTTTTCACCAACTCTTTCTTATGAGGTACCTCAAATTTCGTTGAATTCCGAACTTAATCAATTTTTGCAAATAACACTTGAGATTTTTTAAGAAGAAGAAGGGTAGAGAACTTAAAGAAATTGTAGTTTAAAAGTGTGAGAAACCCCTCTATTTAAAGCTACCAAATAGTAGTATGAATAGGTGTAAATTGTGCCTTATTCGAAAAGTCACAATCTTTCGGAAAAATCACAACCCTTTGAAAAAGGCACAACTCATCAGAAAAGGCACAACCCTTTAGAAAAGTCACAACCCTTCAAAAAAATCACAACCATTCGGAAAAGTCACAACTCATTGAAAAAGTCACAACCCGTCAAAAAAATCACAACCCTTTCGAAAAGTCACAATCTTTTAATTTGAAAAGGTATCTACTTTCAATATAATAAAATTAATTAAATTAATAAATAAAATAAATTGAGTATTTTTAATTGGGGTATTATAGTAATTCAACATTTAAGTTTGGGAGTCCATGCTTTTAAGATAGTAATAATAGAAGATATATATATATATATATATATATATATATATATGAGATATGATGATATGATAATATGATATGACGATGATAATTTATCACAAAGTTATAAATAATTGTCTTGTGTGACTACGAATTAAATCATCTCACTAATGAGAATTAGACGGCCCAAATCATCCATGCATCCAAACAATCATTGTACTTATCTGTATGTGATGATTAACGGTTAGAAATGCTTAAAATACTAATTTTAAATAGGTTTATGTTACTATATGTTTAGATTAAACTTCATGGATGTGGATTTCATATATCACTACATCAAAAATGAGCTTTAGCGGCAATTAATTAGCAATTGCCACTAAATATGTATTTTTAGGGGTAATTAACACTCTTTGTATATGTCCCTAAAGGCTTTAGCGACATTGGATCTGATGACACTTAACTAATGCCGGTAAAGACTCTAGCACTCTTTATTAATGTGTCAATTTATTGCCGCTAAAAGTTGTTTTTGTTATAGTGTATATATATATATATAATGATGACGTAGAAATAATGGTAATATTGATAGGAGCAATCAGGCATGGCTACTAGCTTAGCATAAAGCGCGCTGTTCCTTAATTAAGATTCAAGTAACCTAACTTTAGGTCCAATTAACAGATTATTTGGAGCAACTATTTACCCCAATCCAACTTTATGAATGAATATCCTTATCAAATAGTTCCCCAAGCTGGATGCTCAACACTGCAAAGAGATGCAACATATTAGTATCAAATTTTCCCCATTCTTTTTGGTCAGTATTTGCTTTTGTAGTTAGTTGTTATTTGTACTATTAATTTTTGCAACTGTTCAACTAATACACATTTTAAGGTGGAAAGGTTTATACCTAATCCATCTCATCAACTCCTCTCATTTTACCGAATGAAATACAATTCAATTTCTCTCCATTTTAATCACACATATATAAACTCTCATCAATGTACGTTCTTGATTATCCATCATCTTCATTCCAGAAAATCATTTCTCAAACTATCTCTCAGCTCTAGCTACTATTTCATCAGTTTCTTCAATTAATAATGGCAATTCAAAATTCGAGCTCTTTTCAAATCAAAGCCGTTATCTCATACCTACTCATTCTAGCTCTCACAATAACATTTGCTACAGCAGCCCGAATCCTTGACGAGGAAGTGGCCACCCCTACCGTAGCATTAGAAAATCCTGATCCTACCGATCAAGCACCAGTTTCAGGGACAACTACGGCTGGTGCAGCTGCCGGAGCTACAGGTAAACGTAACAGTTATATTTTATGAAATAAGGTTGACTTTATATTCTAAATAGCCTTATTTTAACTTACATAAATCCATGTCTTTCTTTAACAAGTTGCTAAGCAAATTTTCAATATGCAATGACGACTACGTTGTATATTGAAAGGATTTGCTCGTATTTCTTCAATACGAGCTAAGGAAAGTAGTTATCACGCCTTATATTTTATAGGAGGTGCAAACGGTGCTGGTGGAGTTGGTGCTGGTGCTGGTACTTACGATGATCATACATTTTCCTTCTTCTTGCACGATATCCTAGGAGGATCAAATCCTTCAGCTATAGCCGTTACCGGAATTGTAACAAACCCCGCCGTGAGCGGTCAAGTCCCGTTCGCGAAACCAAACGGTGCCGTTTTAGCAGTTGACAACGGCGTCCCCACTAACAACGCCAACAGCGGAATAATCAGCAATAACAACATCCCTTTCCTTACTGGCCTTAGCGGAACAACCTCTAATTTTATTAATCAAAACAACAACGGAATAATCGGAGGCGGTAACGGTTTACCAGCGATTAATTTGCAGCAATTAGGATCAGGAATTAGTTTCCAGAAGCTGATGTTCGGTACTTTGACCGTATTCGACGATGAATTGACCGAAGGACACGAACTGAATTCGGGTTTAATTGGTAAAGCTCAAGGATTTTACGTTGCTAGTTCGGAAGACGGGTTGAGTCAAACCATGGCGTTTACTGTGATGTTTAAGAGTGGAAGTTATGCTGATAGTTTGAGTTTTTTTGGTGTTCATAGAATGGGAGTTTCGGAATCACATCTTGCAGTTATGGCTGGCACGGGAAAATATGTTAATGCTAAGGGATTTGCTACTGTTAAAACTTTTCCTGCTACTAATCAGCTTCAAGAGACAGATGGTGTGGAGACTGTGTTGCATATTACTGTGTATCTTGCTTATTAGTGTGATTTGTTTGTAATTATGGTGTGTTTCGATTTCGATGAAAAAAAGTTGTAACTTTGTGTTCCTGAAAATTTGTTGTAATTAAGTTTAAGCTCCAATTTGGATTTGGTTCCCAAATGAATTATTTAAACTACTTTTCTATATGTTGGTCCTGTAATTAGACAAACAACGTGTTTTGTCTCCACTACAATTCAAAATTGTCATCATCATGGGTCGTTTAAAATATTATACCTATCTTCCTTTTTCTACCTAACTCTTTAATTTTAACTTTTCGAGTAATGGATTTAAAACACAAAATTCTAAAGTCTTTACTATAAGCCCAACTTTGATTTGGACAGGTAACTTGATTTCTACTGTGATACTTGGGGCCTTAAAATTCTACTAGCCCATATTGGTTCAACCCACGTGCGAAACATAGACAGGCCACACGCGTCTTCTTTCTGCCGCGATTTAGGGTTTCTGAGTTTCAACATTGCCGGGAGAGGAGTGACACGCCATGGGTAAGTGAAAGTTTCATTCTTTGCATTTTTGGTCCAATTCTGATAAGTCAATTCTCGTTTTGTAGCAAGGATCAAAGTTCACGAGCTGAGGAACAAGTCCAAGACTGAGCTTTTGGCTCAGCTGAAGGACCTGAAAGCAGAGCTGTCTCTTCTCCGCGTTGCCAAAGTCACTAGCGGTGCCCCCAATAAGCTCTCAAAGATGTAATTTTTCTTACCCATTTGCATTATATTCAAATGTTTATACATATAATCGATGTTTAAATGAAATGGGTTGATGCAGAAAGGTAGTTAGATTGTCAATAGAACAGGTGTTGACGGTTATATCGCAGAAGCAGAAGTTGGCACTGAGGGAAGCATACAAGAACAAGAAATATTTGCCTCTCGATCTTCGTCCCAAGAAAACCAGAGCTATTCGTAAACGTCTTACTAAGCACCAGGTACTTTATATCTGGACCTCTTGAAAAAAATTGTGACTTGTTTAGTGATACCTGCATTGTAGTTATTTGGTACTGTTTTCATGTCATTTTCTTAACTTAATACTCTGTTGTTGAGTTTTATGTTGCTGCTGGTTTGTACCCTTTGGCTCTTGAAGAAAAAAAGGATCTTTTAATGAAAAAGAGCTCCATGTTGTGACTTATACTCTTTTTTTGCCGTTTTCTGAGTAAATCAAATACTCTTTCATTCTGTGTGCTAGCCTGGTTTGTAGTGATTGTAGTAGCTTGTAACAAACCCAATAGCAAGACCAACACAATTCAAATTCAAACAACCGATAAATCTATTCACTAACTCGTAATTGAAATTACAAAGAAATTTAAGAACTAAAAGGGAATTGAAGAACACACTTAGAAGAAAGGGATGAGAAGTAGAACTCAAAGAAAGGGGATGAGAGGACTAGACATTTTTCTCAACAATTTTCATAAGTTCAATTCGCTCTCCCAAGTCGTATTTATCAACCCGGATCCCAAACATAGTCTCTTAATTCAGTGTTGGGCTGTTTTGCCCATATTGGTCCTGGCCCGTTCATAACATAGCTCTAAGGACGCAATTTCAATTTATCATTCTTCTTTGACGAATAGCACAACAGAGACATGTACTTGAATCGTTTTGACATCCCTCCCCTTCTATTATGCATGGGAGGGGAGTTTGACATATCGTTTTGACACTACTACTCGATGAAGTAGTTGTGTCAAAAAGATGCAAGTTACGAATATCTGTTAGGCTATTCAGCCTTCTTTTTTTTCATGCTCAATTTATGTCATGCCTGGTGGATTTTGGTTTTCATTCCTTGGCCATTAATCATTTTGATTATCTCGATCAACTATAAGAGGAACCTTCTGTTCATCTTAGTTCGTCCTGTATTGTTTTTCCTTGGGGGTATTCAAAAACTTTATCTTTCAGTTTAAATTAGATGTTATTATTGTAACTGTTACTCTAAAATTTGTCAAGTGGCATTGTAATAGCTTGTCACTTGGGTTAATTCATGAATAATTATATTTATTGTTCTAAAGTTGCCAAGTGGCAATTTAATAGCTTGATCTAACCACATTGCAAACCTTTTAAAAACTTTTAGATGAGCATTTTTTTGGATTATTATAAGAAAAATCATGTGGTAAATTAAAAAATGTAATTTAAATTTGATAAATAAAGCCAAAAATAAAATAGAAATAATTTGAGGGTATTATACTTACAAAGCAAGAAAGTTTGCAATGTGGTTAGGCGACAACTAACAAGCTATTAAGTTGCCATTTTGGTAACTTTAGGACAATAAGTGCAGCCATTCATGAGATTAAGTCAAGTGACAAGCTATTACAAAGCAACTTGGCAAATTTTAGGATAGCAATTGCAATAATAACATCTAATTAAATTGAAGATAAAGTTTTTGAATTTGAATTAAAAGATACAGTAACTTTTTAAATTTGACAAGAATCGATAGTCTTTTTGAATTTCATATCCTTGTATTTTAACTAAATAATCCAAGGGAGCCGCGATATTCAAATAATTTGAATTCAGTATGTTGAATATAAGTTATGTCCAGTAATCATGCATGAAAAGTATTTGTTTGACTGCTCTTCTTATCATTTGCCAAGATACAATTACAAAGTGTAGATATGCTTGTGATTGGCTTTTTTGCAACTATGGCTTCTTTTTTTTATGAATAACTATGGCTTTAATCTAGTTAGTCTTGGGCAGAACTAATTTGTGGAACTATGGGTTATTAACTCTAGATATGCCATTTCAGGTAAATACCAAGTGCTATATTTGAAAGATATGGCTCTTCCATGTCCTTTGAAGTCTGATTTGAATTTATGAAACAAATCACATCCCCCTTTGAATAACAACTAATATACCCTGGTAATGTGTTTTTGGCCTTCTGGTAGTGTAATCACGATATGGTGTATATTAGAAGAAACGACATTTAGGTGCCCTATGAATAAATTTTCTCTTCTTGAGATTACCTAAATATTACTGGTAATGTCTTTTGGCTTCCTCAGGTAACTATACACATTGGAAAAAACATGACTGTTAGGTTTTTCATGTCCTACGATTTTATAGGAACTCATAATATTGTTATTCGGATACCTAATATTACCGTGCAATGTCCTATCTGCCTCTTGACTTGTGTGTTTCCCTCTACTCTGTACCGCTGATGCACTTTTCATTTCAGTTAGTAATAACATATATACTTGTTGTTTAATGTGCAGGTATATTTGAAGACGGAAAGAGAGAAGAAAAAAGAAATGTAGAAAGTATGCCATTAAGGTTTGAATTCATCCAACTTAGTTACTACTGTATGATATTAGCACTTTGTCCATGCAATTGTCATGAAGCAGGTTGGATGAGTTCATGAATTAGGGGTATAATCTTTTCCTTTTCATTGAAATTGGAATGAAGATTATGATGTAACATCTCACTGATGAAGAGTTTTGAAACAATTGGCTTTTATCAGATGTTGAAAAGAATTGGTCAAAAATAAACAATTGCTTCCGAAACATATCATGTTTTTCTCATTTTGTTTTTGTGTAAGAAAATCACATACCAAATCTCATTTCATTTCAATTTATTTGTGTGATTTTGACTTAACACAGAAGATTTTTTAATTTTATGTTCTTTAAGTTAAAGATCCATGAAATGTACTTTAAACAGGTCATGTGTAAAAACTATAATCAAAGAGTTGTCATAGAATATAAGACACATTTTTATATAAAATAGATTAAAAATAAAAGTAAGATAAACAAATTAAAACGAAGGAAGGTTGTGTATTATATTGCTTTTCGTCCTTCAGCTTATTAGAGTTATGAATTCTTTTCAATAATTTGACGCTGTCCTTTCCTCTTTCAGCATTTCTCACGTGCAAAATTCTAAAAGCTTGTGAATTTGACGCAGTCCTTTCCTCTTTTACCATTTCTCACGTGCAAAACTCGAAAAATATGTTTCTGCAAAATTCTGAAGTTCTAATCGACTGTTTGAAAAATCTCTCACTTAAACTTTCTACATTATTATTTCAACCCCCCTCTACGAAAATATTATAAGATTAAAAAAAGGTTAACATAAGATTAGGGATGGCAATGGTCCGGGGCGGGGTGGGTTTAAGGCTATGTGGGGTGGGGCGGGTTTAAGGTTGTGCGGGGCGGGAGGGATATGAGGAGGGTTGAAGTGGATTTTATGCGGACTTAAATTTAATTTTAACTTTTTACATATTATAAGAGTAATAGAGCATTATTTATTAAGATAATTTCTTTAAAACTATTAAAATATTCAAGATAATAAATGAAAATGGTTCAATAAAAAATAATACAATTTCTTACCTGTTTCCCAATTGACATCAAAAAAATAATTTTTTAAGTCATTATCTATTAAATTAATTGAAAAAATAATTTTTTTTGTAGGAATTTTATTTTTAGTATTAAATAATATTTTGCATTAAAGAAGGATAATAACATAATGAAATGAATTACATAAAATTATATTATTATTTTGTATTTATTTTTTTCAAACAAGGTGCAATATCTCCTTTGAAACCTAAATAATTTAGATTTACGTAGAACACTTTTATTTCAGAAATAAAATATTTTTTTTATTAAAAATAATTTCATTCACAAAATTCAAAATAAAAATTTCTAACCAATACTTTATCATGACGCCATCACAATCTTTAATAATATGAAAAGTATTGTTATGGGTTCTTTTTGGTTTTAAAATTTGACCAAAATATATATAGTTTTGTTAGTCATTGTTTTTTTAAAGATGGAATAGGATGCAGCCTGCAGGTCCAATTCGTCGGGCAAGTACCCCTATTCTTACCCAATTTAATCAAATCCGCAAATCGTAGTTCATAAATAAAAATACAAAATATCACAAGACATCAAATTAATCAATTACATATCTCTATATTTATTTTATAAATAAATTTTGTGATTTTATTTTATTACAAATTTTTAATTACACATAATTTTAGAGAGATTCGCTGGTTTAATAACTCAAGACTCTTTAATACAGTCATTCCACATGGTAACTATAATTTCCTCACGTTGAGAGTCTCTTTTTGTAAAATTTAAAATTATGAAATAATTTTTTTTGTAAAATATAAACTTATGAATCAAATTTTGTATTTTGAAAAAGTTTGAAAATCACCGTTTGTAATTTCAAGTCCTATTTATTTATTTATGGAGAACTTGAAATTTAAAATCAATATTTAAAATTGAGAAATTTGATGTCAATTTAATAAAATCATGCTCTCAAATTCAAGTCAAATGCCTATCCTTTTAGACTACAAATTAGCAATATTTAAGAAGATGCTTGATCAAATAATGGTCATTAATTAATTAACTTTTTGTGTGTTTCATAAGTTGTTGAACGAGTCAGCATACAATAAGATACTAACTAGGTCGTTGGAACTTTAAAGTATAGCATTGTTAATGAACTTAATTATGCTTTATCTAACTTTGCATAATACAAAATTACAACATATATATCCACGTGTTTGTTCCTATTCTAGATGCCCACCTCCTATTTCTTTTGGGTTTTAATTAGTCAACTTAAGTAAACCAATCTCAATTGGAATATTGCAAGTTAATTAATATCTAATATTATTTCACATGAGTCAATCTCAAGTTGATTAGTTATCATAGCTAGTACTCCACATTTTTTTTCTTTTCTTTTTGATTCTTTTATTTGGTGTGGGGGTGGGTGGGTGAGACTATAGTTTCAAGTTAAAACAACAATTATTATAACTAGGCATTAATTTCAAATAAGGTAAGATGGATTATATGAAACCTTATATCATTATTCCTACCCAAAAAAATTGGTATCAATATATAAATATTTTACTTCCATTTTTCTCTATAGCTATTTCGTATTTGCCTCTGAATACCTTTCCTACTATTTCATTCGTTGATACACAAATAGAAAATCGTTAATCTTTGACAGACATCATGTCAAAATTTGGCTCATCAATAAAGTTCTTCCGATTAAAAAAAAAATCTATCTAAAATGATACCAGCATAACCAAATAAATTAAGTGAAACTTTCCGTTGAAAATTAGGGATTTTGAAATATTGATAATACGTGTTAGTGGAATGGGAAAAGGGATCCAGATCCACTTAATATGCCAGATATGGAGGGTTAGCAAGATTAGCAAATTAATAAAATTAAACTACATTTCCTTGCAAAAAAAAAAAGAAAAAAAAGAAAAAAAAGAAGAGGAAATTGTTGTTTGTTCCGATACTTACTCCTCATTGGTCGATTTTTAAGAAAGAAGGTAATATATTTTATTTTTTATATTTTTATGTTCATCGAATTTGTCTTCGACATATGGAACCATCAATCTTAACGAAGATCTTGTGCGTCGGTAGTCGGTAGATTAATTGTTTAATTCCTAGCTAAATGTAGATTAAACACTTTTCTTTTTTAAAAAAGCATCATATATATAAATTTTTAATGAAAAATATAAAATTAGAATAATGATATCTGACTTTAAAATTTAATAAGTTAATATAATGATAGCAAAATAGTATTGATGTTTCCGTGTAATAATTATTTGTTGCTATTGCTGAAATGTTAAAGAAGACACCAATTTTATTTTATTTTATAAACAAATTAAATAACAATAGATTTTGCAAAAGGTTCGATCGTTTGAAGAACTTCACAATATTCAATAATAATAAAAGAATAAAAATAGTGAAATGAAAAATGAAAAGGTAGATATTTTCTCTTATTATATAAGAGAGAGTTTGAAGCTGAAGCACGCCTCTATCGACATGTCAGTTTTCACAAAGACATTTTTTTTATAAAAAAATTGTTTCTTTTATTCTACTTTAATTTATGTTGATGTTTGTGTATTTTAATATTAAAATTATAATATTAAGTGGATATGTTAGTATGTATAAATTGATAAGAATGTGGTCATTATTGTGGTGTAACTCTTGTAACCACTATTGTCATGATCTACCATTAATTTCACTCATTATTCTATCTTATTATACCTTGTAACTTATGTAACTTTTGGGATATTCATTTATCCAATTTAGTAGTACGACATTATCTTCCTATTCATTGTCACCTATAAAAGTATGGTCTTACTTTGTATTGGTAAGAATAAATAATGTAAGAAAAGATGAGAAGTTTATATTGAGGTTAGTGTAGCGAAAGAGAGAGTTGAGACAGAAAAATATTCTAAGTCTTAACTATATTCCCGATATAAAAGAGAGTAATTATATGTTGAAGAAGGTGTTCTATTTGTGGACCTTTGAACTCTTCAACTAATTCAGAGTTGCTTGAGTTGTACAACGTTGTTGGATTGTTGTATCCTGGAGGGGACAAATCAAAAGATATACTACTAGATCGGTGTAGGTTATGCCGCAATGATCTCGAATCTCCTTAAAGAGAGTGAGATATCCGTACCTCAACCTGAATATTTTTTTATTCAATTTTATCATTTTATTTTCAATCATAATTTATTATATTTATGATATATTACTCCAACAATTTAATTAGTATACAATTAAGTCGGTCCTGTAATTAGGTAGAATCAAGACAAAGTACGTACATAGAGACAAAAACACTATTTTTTGCCACATTCATGAACGACGATGTTACTGTATTTATTAACACCGACTTTACAATTCTCTGATATCCAGTAATTAAAATTATTTATGTTTTAGTCTACACATATTAAATTATCCAACTGATTTTCTATATATAATAATGAGCTCGTTTATAACTTACCGCCAAGACAAATTATTTCCATATATAAATTTAATAGTGGGACAACGAAATTTAGTAAGCAGATAACAAGAGGGATCGAAGAAGTTGCTCAAATGGTAAATACTTTTCAATTTCAATCCTAAAATTAATAAATCTTTACTACTTACTTAAAAAACAAGTAATTAACTGTTGAAAATTTTAATTAATTATAGTATTACTACAATTGTTCATGAATAACATTGACCTACTAGAAATGGTGAAGCCAAATATGATTAAAATAATACAATCACTGCCATAAATTTGGAGCTAATCGAGATTTTTGGAGTAGAAGCCTCACATTATTATAATTTTAAAAAATACTAGTAACTGCAAAGTCCAACATTATTGAAATGGTCTACTCAACAATATGCTAATATTATATACACTCTATGAGGGTGTAATAATGAGACAATAACAAGTTCTCTAGTTCAAGATAAATGAGATTAAGTAATCATTATCATTGGATGAAAGCTTGAGATATATTAAATTACTCCCCTTGATTTAAATTATTTTGGAGTCGTTGTTTAGCGTGAATCTGTGAGATATCATGTATAATAATTTCAGGATAAAATGTAGGATTATTTTTTTCATGTTTGATTGAAAGTATTAGATAGTTCTTGAATTAATTATTTATCCCATCATTTTTGTCATACTAATAGAATAAGTTATCTCATATATATGATGAAATAACTTATTACGAGATTAATTATTCTGGAATAAGTTATTCGGCCAACCAAATGATCCTTGAGGTTTTTGTTACACACATTAAATCATCCTTCATCTTTCCTCAAATTACCTTTTAACTCGTTTTTTTTTAAAAAAATAAAATATATTGTATAGATCATCTATTGGAGCAAAATAGTCAATATCTGATCAATTTCCCAAGTGTTTGACTTTTGGGGACATTGGTTTGGCTACAAGTCTAAAACAACATTCATTTTAATTGATCAAGCGTTCAACTTAAGCTGCCTGGTGCATGTTGTTATTCGGAATGAATTCAAGACCTTGGCTTTAATATTATTTATTAGAATCAAATATTTATCATCATGTTTAAAGCTATTATATATAAGCATATTTTTTACTTTTTAACTAAATTCACCTAAGTAAACTCATGTTTGATTGTGTCTCTGACCTCGGCTACTTCAATTCTATCTGTTTGGCTAAAAATCTAAAACAATAGTACTCTCTCTGTCCCAATTATGTGGCATTTTTCGTTTTTAAGAATCAAACAGTTTAAATTTGATCGAGAATTTACGCATGAAATCTTCAATTTTTTTACAATGAAACTTATATATTTGTAAACTACGTAAAAAGTACTATAAGTTACAATAATTGATAATTAAAAATGTTTAGAAAATCTATGAAAAACTTACGGTCAAAGGTAGACTTGTTTGAATTTCGAAAAATACTTTTTATGAATCGAAGGATACGGTGTACTTGTACAATTTATTTATCTCTTCTTTTAATACATACTAGTAAAAGGTGCCCGTGCTAGCAGGGGCCCAATATCTTAATATTTTTTTATTTTAATTTATGTGATATAGGTAGAGTTTAGAAAGTTGATTAAATTTTAATATGATTTTAGATATTTAAGTCGTTAATTACTATTTGTTTGTGCAAATTTACTGTGAAGAGTTTCATTAAGATGTCCATAATTAATGTATTTTTCGTCATCGATTGTTGATTTTTCACTCAAGTAGTTACAAGATATAAACAAATATTACCGACGTTCAAAATAATTAAAGTCATAGCTTAAACGGATTCCATAAAGCAATAACTAAAGAATATGAATTTAAAACTAAAAGTCATAGCTAAAACGGATTCCATAATTTCGGAAAAATTATACACTAATTAAATTAAAGTAGAACAAAAGAAGTAATTCTTTTTGAAATATTTTTTCGAAACACGCTGAAGCATGCATGTCTTCTTGAATTTAAAACTAAAATTCATAGCTAAAACGGATTTCATAACTTTGAAAAAATTATACACAAATTAAATTAAAGTAGAACAAAAGAAATAAAATTTTAAGTTTTTTTAAAAAAACACACCGAAGCAGGTACGTCGACGGAGACGAAACTAAAATTCATAGCTAAAACAGATTCCATAATTTCGAAAAAAATTATACACTAATTGAATTAAAGTGAACAAAAGAAATAAATTTTTAAGTTTTTTTAAAAAATCACGCTGAAGCAAGCACGTCGACGAATGTGATAAAATTATACACTAATTAAATTAAAGTAGAATAAAAAAAATAAAATTTTAAGTTTTTTTTAAAAACACGCTGAAGCAGGCACGTCGATAGAGATTTGGCTGCTTCAGCACAAACCGTCTCTTATATAATAAGAGAATACAATACTCAATCATTAAGCACAAACTGTCTCTTATATAATAAGAGAATACAATACTCAATCATTATCCTCTTCTAAATAATAATAATATTATAAACTAATATATTCTCTTCCTCCAGAAAAAATATAGAACAGTCATTTCACACAAAAAAACATTTGTTATGGGCATCAAACGATGAAACTGCTTACCAATCTGGTTCTCAATACAATTCAATGAGTTTTAATTTCCTTTCTGAGTACCAAGTTTTAGATTTAGATCCTATTAACCCATCAAAAAATTAACAGGTGGCGGTGATTTTGCATCCACTCCACTCCAATTCTATAGTTAGTTTGTTAAAAAAGAAAATTCGACCTAATTTCCTTTTCTTGCAAATATTATTAGTCAATCAATCTCTCAAAACATCAACATCAAACCAATAATGGATCTTATCAACTTGCTTTCTAATTTTCCTCCTATGTCCAAAACTTTTTAGCCGGGTTTGACCAATTTTTTTTTAGAGAGTCAAAGGTGTTCTTTCAAAAAATAAGAAGTTTGATCAAAATGGATTATTTTATTTTAATTATTTGTTATATTTCATGAGTCTTAATTTGATTCTAAATAAAATATTAAAAAATAAAAGAGAGAGAATTTTATGATTTATAAACTCAAACGTACAAGGTGACATATAAAACTTAAGAAAGTGGGCAGGTGTCAAGTAACTCTCCTAAATATCTGATTATCTAATTTTAGGATGCTTTTTACTTCATTTAAAAAAAAATTAAGAGGTACTAATATAATCCCAAAAATGAAAACAAATTGTACATCTCAATTTTGAGATTTCATTATTAAATCTTGATAGTAAATTCAAACATAAAATTCATTATTATGTTCATATAAATTGAAGGCCTATTTCCTTTTATTATATTTAGTGGAACTGTGGACCTTTACGAATTGAGGATATGAATAATTACAAAAAGAACTTTATTACTGCAGACTGCACCGTTGTTTATTTATACCTGCAGAATTCTTTCTTCTTCTTCGCCTATTTCCATGTCTCTTCCTTCTCAGTTCTCCTTAGGTCAAACTTTCTCAGCCTTACTTCTATAAATACCCTTATTTTTCACTCATATCCCCATCAAGCTCAATTTTCTTCATTCCTCGAGTCTCTAACTTTCTTCCAACCTGATAAACTAAAGTAAAAGAACTTCCTTTGTTTACTTGAATCACTGCTTCCTGAGTTTTTTTTTTCAGTTTTGCACGAAAAGAAATGACCGGGTTTTTCTCTTTATCAAAACATTCATCCCCTCCACATGCTTCTTCACAACCCACAACTCATAAATTAAGTGACACTTTAATGGAGGATACTTTAAAGAACGCTGAAGAAATTATTAAAAGATGGGATCTTGATGAGTCCAGTTCAAATTTGTTCCAACATAGTAGAACAGAGGCTAAGCGATATCTGGACGCTGTAATTGATTTACAACATGCTATGCAGTTTGTTGTAAAGGAAAGTTCCACCTCACAATTGCTTGTACGAGCTCAAAATCTGATGAAAATCGCCATTAAGAGACTTCAGAAAGAGTTTTACACCATTTTGGCTGGAAATCGATACTTTCTAGACTCGGAAAGTGGGTCAAGAGAATCCACCAGGTCCAGTGGTTCGGATGAAGATCAAGGTTCTGAAGATGATAATGCTGAAATTGAAGCTCGTTTTGCTGAGATTTCAATTGCTGATGAAGGTGAAAAGGTTTCTGTAGCTGTGGATCTGAAAGCCATAGCTGATTGTATGATTGAAGCAGGGTATGGAAAAGAGTGTGCCAAGATTTACGAACTTAACCGAAAATCAGTCATTGAAGAGACATTGTATTACTTGGGGGTTGAAAATATTTGCCCTTCAACGGTTCAGAAAATGGATTGGAAAGATTTGGAGAAGAAAATCAAGATCTGGTTGAATGCTGTTAAGGTTGCTGTTAGTACTCTGTTTTACGGCGAGAGGATTCTCTGTGACCAAGTTTTCTCCATCTCCGACAGCATCAGAGAGTCTTGTTTCACGGGGATTGCTAAAGACAGTGCTCTAACTCTGTTCACTTTCCCGGAGATGGTGGCGAAATACAAGAAGCTATCTTTAGAGAAAATGTTCCGTATTCTCGACCTCTACGACTCTATTTCTGAACTCTTGAGTGAAATTGAAGTGATTTTTGGCTTCGATTCTACGGTTGCTGTCAAATCTCAGGCGCTGACCTCCATGGCCAAGCTCCGAGAGGCTGCTCGAGCCATGCTGGCGGAGTTCGAATCGGCGATTAAGAAAGATTCATCTAAAGTAGTGGCTGGTGGCGGAATCCACCCTCTAACACGCTACGTTATGAACTACCTTATTTTCCTCAGTGATTACAGTGGACCCGTCTCCGATATTATCGCCGATTGGAAGGCAGTGGTAAAGTCACCGTTGCCGGAATCTTATCTCTTGAGTCCAATCGCCGACGACGGGGACTCACCGTCTTGTATCGTTTCCGTACGACTCACATGGCTTATCCTCGTTCTCCTCTGCAAACTCGACGGCAAAGCTGGGTTTTACGGGGACGTTCCGTTATCCTATTTGTTCTTAGCAAACAACCTAAACTACGTCGTTTCAAAGGTCCGAGAATCCAGCCTGAAGCTTCTATTAGGACCCGATTGGCTTTCAAACCACGAAGCTAAGGTAGAACAATACATGGCGAATTTCAAGAGAATGGGTTGGAGCAGCGTGATGACGTCACTGCCTGAGAATTCAACGGCTGAGATTTCTCCTGCGGAAGCGAAGGAATGCTTCTGTAAATTCAGTTTGAGTTTCGAAGAGACATACTGGAAGCAAAGATCATGGGTTATACCGGACCCGAAACTCCGTGATGAAGTGAAAATATCACTGGCGAAGAAGATACTTTCGGCTTATCGGCCATTTTACCAAAAGTACGGTGAAAAGGTGGCGTGGATGGAGAGTGGTGGCGGAGTGGAGTCAATTCTCAGATTTGCCCCTGACAATGTGCAAAATTACTTATCCGATTTATTTCACGGAACCGGTTCTTCTGAAAACTCCAGTACTGCGTCGTCGCACCGGTCGACTCCAACGTGGTCATCGCCGCCACAAGGCCGTTGATAATAATTAATGGAGTCCGTTTCAGTTTACGTGGCATCCTTTGGTTTTAGTATATATTGAGGCGTGGAGTATTCCTACACTATAGAGTGAATGCAGTATTCTTTCATTTGTGTAAAAGAAACAAAAGTTGTACATTGTTCATTTTGCTTAGTACTTAGAAATGTCAATGATGCTTTGTTCTATATTTTTTCTCATCAGAATAAGGCTGGATTATTTCTTTATTTTGAGTAGCGTTATGAAATTTGAAATAAAATGTGCTAGTTCTAAGTTTAAATTATCAACTATGATTGCTGATAGAGCGAGTAGTAATCAGTGGAGTATCATTTTTTGCTCAATTGCACATGAATAGGCACGCATCCAAGGAGAAATTGTCAAACTAGTAATCCTACCATTCAAATTATGATCTTTTGTATCCTTGAGCTGTCCTTGAACCAATAGAACTTTATTGTCTACTTTAGTTTTGATTTAAATGCTCTCTAGTGGTTATTATTTTGTCTACTGATAATTTGATTTTGATGTCAATTCAAATTGAAAAAAGTCACAAACATGGTGCCCACAATAATGGTAGGCAACTTGGTACGTTACGACAAGAGTAACAAATGTTGATTTTGGAACAATAACAAAGTAAAGTACTACACTAGTCACATTTGGCTTTATGTCCGTCCCCATATAAGTAAACTTTCTATTGGCTTTTCACTCAGGATTGAGACTTTACGAAAAATATAATTGTCTTCTTGAATAACTAGGTTGGAAAGCAAGTGGTTCTCGCAAAAGCAACTGAAAGGGCCTGGTACAAGTGGATTAGTACATACGTCAAATTAACATTACTATCCTTGTAGATTCAGTTGTCCTAATCTTTATTGATAATAATTCTATTACACAACGATAACAATTATGAGTTGCGACTATCATCACATGCAGAAATTGACTGCTAATCTACTTCGTTGCTTCAACCAATTATTTAGGGTTGGTACTTGGTAGTATTAACGTCTGAAAATATGGCTCGTCCAATCTGTTCAAGTTTGAGCAATTAATGACGTACTTATTTACTAAATTCAACCCATCTTAAAATTGTATTAATATACAACCACAAATGACCCGTAAGAAACTTTATCAAAATATTTCTAAAAAGACTTTTTGTTCGATATATTATAAATAATTATAATAAAGTAAAAAAGTTTTATTAAATAATTAAACATATTATAGGAAAACAAATAAATTAATTAAAATTTGGTAAAGAGTTAGATGGATTGGACTATAACTCATTGTTTAGCCGTCAATTTCTATTCAAGTAACCTTTGGAGTTTGAGCAGATTAATGACTTGCTCATTTATTAATTTTTAATTCATTTTAACTTGTCCAAAATCAATCCAACCACCCATTTGACAACCCTACCATCATTAAACGGCATCTCAAGCTAATCAGGAAAGACAAATTATATGATTTTTTGTATTAAATTTATTGATACAGTACTAAATATTTATAATGAAGCTAATTGAATTAGTTGACTATTTTATGAGAACATGAAGTATTTTTGTGGTGCATGACGAGCAATCTTTTCAATTCAATACTTCATGAATAGAGGTGTATTGGGCTCAGCCCATGACAGGACCATTCTGGGTTTGTATTCCAAGTTTATCATCAGGAGCTCGTAGTTTGCTTGGGCCTGGAGTTGGACAATTAGATAGATTAGTTCCTCCATGGAAAATTGGAAATGTCGAAGTAGGTTGTGACTTATGAATAGGAAGATAAGGCGTTAGCGAACTGATGGTCATGAAAGGTTTGACATCTTGAATTGGGGTCGACCCAGGAAAGGACCATCACTATTAAGACTCGCAAAACACACTTGTCCATTACTTGAAAATTAATATTTTTGGTTCTATATGTAGATAATTTGAGACCGAAAAAGTATCATATTTAGTGGTTGGTTTGAATGAAAGTCAGTCACCAAGTACGGTGTTTGGTTACCATTCTATAATTCCACATAAGTAAAACATATGGATTATGAGGCAATCTATGTATTTTATTATGCAAAGTAAACTCTATATAATAATTTTTTTCATTATTAATAGGATCGGCATAACTCTAACCATTGACCGAAACGACTTGGGAGGATCGATGCATTCTTTAGCTTACGCTGTATTCGACTGTTGGGAGGAAATGTCAATTGTTCATAGTTGGACAGAAAATTTTATATTTGTAAAGTTTAGTATAAATGATTTTCCCTCATTTTTTTTATTATCGAAAGAAGTTATAGGACTGTCAAAATAAGCACACGTTCATTTTTTAACCCAAAGTTCATTTCTTTTTGCTACTATTTTTAATTTAGAACCTTACTTATTTTTATACTTTTTACGTGTTTGATTTTTTGGATGTCTTATGTTGTAGTTTTTTTGTTGGACATAGTTGTTTATACAATGCACAAGGTCAATGAGCATCTAATATCTGAATCAGCAGCCACGCACAATAACATTACATGTTAATATTATTGTAATTTGTAAACATATAATTAATTATTCAGATTCTAAAATTATTTGTCTGGTATATGGATTTATTATAATTATATATACTGGTCATGGTTGTTACTTGTTAGTTTCAGCCGTTTGATTAGAACGAAATAAAACTATACCTCTATTTTTATTAATTTCTTAATTTGTTGTACTATATATGTTTGTTTAGGATAATGAGGAATCGGACGCTTATATCATCTATTGTTTTATTCTTAGGTTTTCAGTAATTGTCGGGTGATTTATTCTAATTGCTGTGTTAATCATGTTACTTATTGTAAAAAATATGCTCATCCTTCTTATTTTGTTTTTTTTTATAATAAAAAAATGTATATAGGCATTATGTCGACGACGCTACTAAAAATAATATAAAATAATTACTAATCCTGTGGGTGTAACTTGTAAGGATACATTTTAGTCCCTTTGCTACATAAATTTCTTCCGGAAAAATTACTATATGTATATAATAAATTTTCTTAGCGAAAATTCTAGCTCTCTAAAAAATAATGAATATGACTTGGCGTAAAATTTAAGCTTTAAGCGATTCCTAATACAATGTTCTCCTAGGTGGGTTTCTAGATGATCTAAAGGAGATTTTCAGAGAATTGTCTTTATTTATGCTAATAAATCTCAAATCATAGATATAAGAATCTTTTTAATTTCATATCATGAATAATATATTTAGGTGATGGGATAAATCACTTTTGTGTAATTGAAAAATGAAAAGGGGTGGATTACAGAATGCCCACATGCATATTAACTTTAAAGTTTGATTCTGTGGGGTATTCCTATTTTTTGCATCCCACTATAATTTGGCTTAACCCAAGTCTTCACCACTAAGCAAAACAAAACATTTTCTTGCTTTTCATGTTCCCAAAATTATTATGTGTTGATTTCAATATTCTTACATTAACTTTTGTTTACTTTACTATTTGATGAACAAATAATCCTCCAATAATATTGATTCTTTTATTTTTTATGTCCTTTTTTTTTAAAAAAAAAAATGTTGAGTTTTCGAATAGAACTAGTTGATAATAAACAAATTAATGAGTTTTTGAATAGAACTAGTCGATAATAAACAAATTAATGAGATTTAAAGATGGATATGTTAGGTTGGTAAACATAATTTAGGATGTTTCTCTGCATGACGTCTATTAGATAAAGAAATAAACATTTTAAAATAAATGAATAAACAAACATCCAATTATATGCTTTTGGACATAATTTGGATGATGAAAATCGTATTATTAATTAGTGGATACCTTAACTGAATTAATATTCGAGAGAAAAATTTAATGAAGCTCATAACCTTGCATTACCCTCCAGAAGAAGTTCCAATATTTTAGCGTTATTAAAATATCGAAAAAATTGATTCTATAAATAGGATAAGATTAAAAAACAAATTAAAAAGAAGTGTTTTTTCTAGTTTCCGTTATTTATTTTTTTTGAATCGCCCAAGGCTGCACATTATACAACATTTTTGTATTTTTACCAGTGTTTGATACTCGTATTGAGCCTCGAATAATCTAGATTTGCACTGAGTAACACTCATTAAAGGAGAAAATGTTTCCTATCATGATTTTCTCCGTTCAAAAATCAAGTTCGAGACTTCTGATCAAGAATGAAATGTCATATCCCTTAACAATGCTCATTATAGAACATACTTACGCGAGCATTCATGTTAAATAACTAGTTAATGAAGTTCTAAATAAAGGGGATATGTAATGTAGAAAATTATACTCTATTAAGAACATGGAATATAAGAGTATAGTTCGAAAAACACACTCTATAAAATTGTCTTGAATTTCTAAGGTGACACTTATTTTGAGACATTTATTTTATTAAAGTGATACTTATTTTGACACTAACTAATAAGGGGATCCACATCAATAAACACATTTTTAGTTTTGAGCCTTCTCAATAGTCAATATACAAAATTCAAACCATCCCCATCATATTTCATTATAACCAACTTTACAAAAGTGGAATCTTTCTGCTTCTTTTTTGGTATTTAAGAGCTCTGTCTGGTAATTGACCATATATATTTACATATACATGTGTATCTCACAAGTTTGTGTGTTGCATTTGCATACATGTGCCTTTAGTGTTCCCCTCCTCTTAACCTTCTTCTACCTTTTCTCTCAACTTGTTCAAATTTATATCAGACCAAAAAAAACTTTAGAGCTTTTTTTCCATCTCTAAAAAAAACCAATTAACAGGTTGTTTTCATCACATATATATACATGCTCTTTATACTAGTGGCTTCTTGAATATTTAATGACAAATTAGAGCAAAAACATGGAAGTTTTATTCATATCCAGGTAAATTTTACCGTCTTTAATTTGCTTTATCTAAATGACAATCTTTATTAAACAGGAAGGCTAATACAATAGGACTAACTAACTATATAGTGTAAAACAAATGGATTATGTTCTTTGTATAAAAAAAAATACATAGTTAAAGATTTTGTTTCAACTAATCCATGCTTTTCCTTTCCTTCTCATCGCTACTGTAGAAATGTTGAATTTCTTGTTTTTTCATTGGTGCAGATGATTTTCCCTAATGCATTGATGTTTTCAGGTATAGGCACCATTTGGCTGACTTTCTTGAAAAACTATCTATTAGTATTGGAAAGAAGGAATTGAAGTCATTTGTTGTTAGCAGGGCATTGATCTCTACGAAAACCTGAAGTGGAAGATGGAAATGAAGTTCAAGTTTATGTCTTTTTGAAGAATCCAGCAGTATAAGGTAGAAAAAAGTTATTCTTTTTGGTTTGTGAATCTTTCTTGGTGTTGAAAAATGTTGTTGCTGATTTGGGTGTTTGAGGGAAAGAAGAAGAGGATTTTGGTTAAGGATTAGCATTAGGCCAAAGGGTGGATTTTTTTTTTGAGGAATTGAATAGGATGGAGGCATCCATGCCCCCGAAAAGGATGAAGAAACAACTAACGGGGAAACGTGAGGACAGTGTCTTGCATAGATTGGCTAGAGCTGAAAATCTTGTTGAAATAAAAGGAATTATCGATAACATGGGGGAGAAAGAATTGACAGAGCTGTTGGTAAAGCAAAATTCAGCTGGAGAGACCTCTTTATATGTTGCAGCAGAATATGGCTATTGTGATTTAGTGAAGGAGATGATCAAGCTCTATGATCTAGTAGCTGCTGGAATCAAAGCAAGGAATGGATTTGATGCGTTGCATATTGCTGCTAAACAAGGGGATTTGGGTATGTTGATGGTAGTATAGCATCTGGATTATCATTCTCTATTCTCCAAATCTAGTTTTCTAGTGGACTTTCGATGAATCTTTTGTTTCGCTAATGTTGCAGATGTGGTGAAGGTACTAATGATGGTACATCCTGAGCTCTCAATGACTGTTGATGTTGCAAATACAACAGCTTTGCATAGTGCAGCAAACCAAGGGCATATTCAGATGGTGAATTATTTATTGGAGGCAGAGAGTAGTTTGGCCACTATTGCTAAAAGTAATGGAAAAACAGCCCTGCATTCTGCTGCAAGAAATGGTCATGTGGAAGTAGTGAAGGCCCTTTTGAATAAGGAGCCAAGGATGGCGAGCCGCATGGATAAAAAGGGGCAAACTGCACTTCACATGGCTGTCAAAGGACAAAACCTTGAAGTTGTGGAGGAGCTGATTAGAGCAGATGCTAAGTTGATAAATATCGTTGACACGAAAGGCAATACAGCATTGCATATTGCATCCCGGAAAGGAAGGGCTCAGGTATGCTGTTTACTTGCATGTATGCAGGTTTTCTTGATGTTTAGAGTCTTGGAGTTTGTTTATCGACTTTGAAAAGTTCTTCTAAACTATCAAGTTGAAAAATAAGGCAGGTTACCTGTCACTAACTGTTTCTTTTGACATATGCAGATTGTTAAGTTTCTACTTGGGCAGAACGAGACGGATACCAAAGCTGTCAATAGATCAAAGGAAACAGCTCTTGACACTGCAGAGAAAATGGGACAGGCAAATATTGCAGTCATCCTACAGGAAGCTGGTGTACAAAGCGCCCGAGCCATCAAGCCTCAGACTACAAATCCAGCAAGACAGTTGAAACAAACAGTTAGTGACATAAAACACGAAGTACACTATCAAATGGAACACACGCGACAAACAAGAAAACGGATACATGGCATTGCTAAACGCCTAGATAAAATGCACGCTGAAGGCCTTAACAACGCCATCAATTCTACCACAGTTGTAGCTGTACTCATCGCCACAGTTGCCTTTGCAGCAATTTTCTCTGTTCCAGGCCAATACATTGAGTATCCAGAAGATGTCCCACCAGGTCATTCCCTTGGAGAAGCAAATATAGCTCCAAGTCCCTCATTCCTGATATTCCTCGTCTTCGACTCCTTTGCCCTTTTTATCTCTCTGGCAGTTGTGGTTGTTCAGACATCAATCGTGGTAATCGAAAGCAAAGCAAAGAAGCAAATGATGGCAATCATAAACAAGCTAATGTGGTTAGCATGTGTGCTAATTTCAGTGGCATTCTTGGCTCTGTCTTATGTTGTGGTTGGCAAAAATGAGAAGTGGCTGGCTATTGTAGTGACTATTATAGGAACAGCTATATTAGTTACAACACTAGGAACTATGTGTTATTGGGTCATTATGCATCGAATAGAGTCATCGAACAAGAGGAACATTCGAAAGAACTCTCTGGCCAGCAGGTCCTTGTCCTGGTCAGCATCAGTACTCTCTGATTCAGATGTTCTAAACAATAAAATCAAGAAAATGTATGCTATATAAAATTTTATATAAAAAAAAATAGCAACTCTGTAAATCCTACCCCAAATTGTATTTTTTTTCTTTTTGTCCTGAGGTGTAATAGATCATTGGCTTTACCATCATGTGCATACTCTTAAATTCATTTCTGGACTCAATCTGGTGTTTCTCTCCTAGTAATTTACACGAAATCAATAAATGCATAACATGTGGTTCTTACAAAATAAAAATTCACCTTACCATGGTTTGTAATACACGTTTTCACCTCATTTTATCACTTAACCATGAAAAGTTTATATGATTTGGTGTAACATGAGCACTTCAATTCCTAATAATTCAGATTAAATTGTTTGATTTGGTGTAAAGACTCGCCCCTCGTGTTTAATCTTGGAGAAGCAAACGTGCAGTTTGAGGCAGAGAAATTACGAGAAGATTTACATACAATTCTTTAAAGTGGCATTATGGATAACATGGCTTTATTGCTTCATAACTGGTAAACTATAGATCTTATAAGGTTTGTGCGGGATCTGGGTAGTGCAGTGGGGACAAAAGTACATCAACATATTTAACTTTTTTTCTGCAGGAATGGACAATATGAAGTTGTGTGGTTGAGGAACACGCTAGGTTTCACATGTTTTCGCCAACGTTCCAAAAAACGCTTATGGGAAAAAACTGCTTCTGCTACTCAACACTTCTGGCTTCCCAGAAGCTTTAGCCAAACAGGCTATAAGACGGTAAAAGCTTTCACAGCAAGTCACTTATATTTCTATAAAATTATCCCAAAAATGTTATTCCCATCAGCATAAGTTAAGCCGACTGTACTGAACCTATTTTTTCGTTTCGACTTGCAGCATCTTAAAATACAAGGGGTAAATTAATAACTGAGAAACAATACAGTAACAACGGCTGGCTGCCAAAAAGCCCAATAGAGCTGAACACTACAGGTGAGAACTAGCCGACTCCTACAAGGATTCTGTGAAAAATGTACACTGTAAACTGAACATAATCTCGTTAGTGCTGAGGTAGAACAGGTCTTTTTTCCAACATTTCATAGTGGAGTACGAAATTATCCTGCATAGGAATTGCGGAGAAATCAGAAAACTAGAACCTCAATTCCTACAATTAACATAAATTAATCCATACCTTGCGGATTGTCTCCCATGTGTTTGGATCAAAACAAATATAAGATCCTCTCTCATAGGCGTTGGTCTTGACAAGAGGCTCCAAGTTGGCAACCCTCATAAACCACAATCGATGTTCTCTGTGGTAAAACCAGCCCCGGTTATACCTGTATGAAATGATGTGAAAATGTTAACAAATAGATTCAACAAAGAACAAAAGCAAGTCAAATAGGTCAATTATGTAGCATGTGGTAGCCCAAGAAGCAATAGAAAGCTAGATTGCTATCAGGAGCTACAGTAGAACGAACGAGCTCCATATAAAACCAATTTTCATACAAAAGAAAGAACATACAATTCATTAGCAGCATATAATTGCGCTTCATCCTTTGGCATGCTGCAAAGAAAAATTGATCGAGTTATTTCTACATTCAAATTTTATGGCCAAGAACTAGACTTGCTTATCAGAGAGAGACTCGCCTGTAGAAAATGTAAAACAAAGTGTCTAACTGAAGCTTGGAAAAGTATGCTTGCTGCAGCCAATTCGAAACATATCAGAAGATTTAAAAGAAAAATGTAAAACAGATAAAGATAAACAAGAATATAGAGGTCACTCACATTTAGAGGAGGTGGTTGCTTGGCATAATAACATTGTGGTACCGTAAATTCTGGATCACCCTTGGCAGGCTCATCGGACCACGGGGAACCAAACGTTTTGTGCAAATTTTCAGCAGAGTTCAAGTTCAATCCAAGAGTCGTAAGATCGATTCCAAGTGCAAGAGAAGTCAGATCCGGATCGCTCATTCTTATTACACTTAGCAAGCCAAGCATGCCAAAAGGGTCAGGAGCAGCTTGAGACTGCATGGATTTCATACCCTGATCCCTGTATGGCTGGCCTATAGCGGACATATGCGGCAGGCGATATTGAGATTGAGTCTGTTGCTGATACTGCTGGATAAGCTGATCGTATGAGCCAATACCAGAAACAGTACTTGGAGAATTAAGAGGCCGTAACCCAATACCAGGAGGTCCACCAGACTGAATCAAATAGAGTGAAAAAAGAGCAAAGTATCACCTAAAGCTGTATGAATACAGACCTTGTAGCCACTACAAATTATGCATGGAAAAAGCGTCTTCACCATAATAAATAATAATAACAGAAACTGTTAGCTTTCCATGTCATAACACAACTCAGTCATGCTTCAAAAGCAAATGGCTCTTCTGGTAAAATCAAATTACTGTTTTTGGAATCAGCCAATGTCCACAAGCACTCAGCAACAAATGTATACCAATCTCAACTCTCCCCCAACCCAACCCAAACAAGAATAAGTTAAAAGAAAAACACACCCAAATAGAAACAGAGGAAGGGGAAACATATCTTAAAATTTTATTAGGAAGTCGCCAGCAAAGGGGGGCCTCAATCAACCCTTGATGCAAAGTGAATGTGACCCATATATCACCTCTGTACCCCCACCCATACACACACAAATATAAAAAGAAACAAACAGAGCAAAATAAAACGAATAATAGCAAAAAAAATGTATAAGGTAATGCACCTGTTGGTGATAACTGGAGTGTGATGACGGGAAGACATCTGAACCATGTAAATGTAGTGGATCCTGGTTGTTTACATTTGAAAAAGAGAGACCACTATTACTCACCGATGAGGCATGTTGCTGCTGCTGCTGTGAGCGAAGCGATGAGTATGTCCCTCCCAAGTTAAAACCACCAGATCTGCCCATCTGTGCCTTAGATAATGAGAGATAGGGGGCAGTGTCATGAGGCTAAAACATTCACAATCAATCAGTAATCACAACATTAAAATAATAATCCAGTATTTCAGAAATTTGTGTTTACAGAGAAGTGCTGCTGCTGCATCATAGAAATAGTATTATCATGAAGTTGTTCTTTCTGGTGTAGATCCATAGCATAATCAGCATTTCCACCTAAGCAAACATGAGAGCAATTCCATTTAGTAGACTCCTATAACATGCAAAAGCAACTGGGAACCATCTCTAGCTATACATAAAAGAAAGGGGAAAAAACAAACAAACAGACAAACTCAGACCTGAAAACAAAACTAAAGAATAAAACCCCATAAGCATGCCCAAACCATAATTCCAAGCCCTCCCAGGAGAAAAAGAGAGCTACATCCCAGATAAAATCCAGGACTAGGAAGCAAGTTTAGCTTGTGGGGTACACCACCAACCACATACTAGGAATTGAGAATGCGTATCCAATAACATTAAGTTTTAAAAAAAATCAGATCCTTTTGCAATGAAAATAAAATCAGACTCCTTTGCGGTGAAAAAATAAACGAAGTAAATGAAAAAACTCAGAGAGAGGTATGCAAACTTGTACTTTCAGCTCCCCTAGGTTGTTTCCTAAACAGGGAAATGACTCATATTCCTCTACTTCCCTCCGCCGACCTTTTCTTTTCTGACCCCACCGAACAAATTGTCGCACCAAAGTTTCATCGGGGGAGTGGATAATTAATTAAACCTAAGAAAGCATGAGAAGAACATTGTGCATGCATATAATCACCTTTAAATCCTGGCAAGGCCGGAAAATCTTCATTTTGAATGCTGAATTCTTGATTTTGTTGAGCAATTTGTTTTCGCAATGAACCTGAGATCCCTTCCTCAGTATTCTGAATGAATACTTAAATAAAATCATTTCCACAGAATAACAGGAAGGAAAGGCACTTTGATTACCTAATTGTCCTTGAGGCCCTCCAGCAGAACTAGGACGGCTGCTTAGCTGAGGGAAATCATTGATATCAAATGGAGATCCATCATTTGAATTCACATCATTCAGCATTCCCATGGAATTAAGGTTGCCAACCGTTTGAACATGGTTCTGAGATAGTGGACCACCACCAGTAGGATATGAATTACCAAACATAGACATCGGAGAGGCTGAATCCAGATGGTACCATTAGCACAGAAGACGGATTGACCTTACCACACAATATATAACATAGGTGCCTAAATCATCTTAAAATCTACAAATACCAACTTTATGCAGAATTAATGGCAAAGAAGCTAAAAGTAAGTTTCATTAAGTGTATATACATACTCGAATTAAACAGAATCAAATGATAGAAGTAAGTTTCATCAAATTGTATTAACATACTCGAAATAAACAGAATCAAATGATACTACATCTCATAAACACTGTTGAAGTCCTAGAAAGGTTTTCAACTTGAGGTCTATGGTGAGGATAACGAACTCATCAAATGAGAAGAACAAAACCAACTAAAGGCTCAAATAGCCAATAGCTTTATAAGGAGGTCAATGAAAAACGAAGTAGAAATGATAAAAATTAAAAACTAGCTTAATGCAAAAATCAGATTTGCTTGTAACTACTCTTTTTAGGGCTATAAGAAAAAGACAAAAAAAAAAGGTTAAATAGGACTATCCCCCTCAAGATTCAGTTAGCGGCACATAAACCACCCAACCTTTGTAAACATACAATTGAATATGGATTTCCTCAGTTCTTTAAGGGATACTTAGCCATATGTACAGCCCAAACAAACAGTTTGCAATGAGTATAGCCCAATAATTTTTTACATCTAAAATAGCCAACATATGTTTACATTGAATTTCATCAAGCAAATTCTATTTTAATGTTATTTTTTTAAGTTCTTCTCCTAGCTACCATAGAACCCTCTTCATTTTTTATTTTTTTAAAATTGAACCCTCTTCGTTTTTTTTGTTTTTCAGTGTTGAAATTTGTATAACATGTTGTATAGAAGTATATAAACACTATTATACATTACATATCCATTATTATAAATTACATATAAATTATTTATGTACATAATGTATAAATAAATGTATTTGCTTTGTAAAACCCATGTATCCAACCACACTATATTCTGTATGTGAATCCCCATTCCACACTCTTCGAAGCATTGGAAAGACATAAAGAAGAAAAATTCTCATTATAGTAAGGAGACCAGGCTTTGGTGAAAGCCAATCAAGCAACTCAAATTCTTTATTCGAGTACTAGTCTGAAGGAGAAGCCATCGATCGACTTCAGAGAAGGCTGTTACTTCCAAGTTACAAGCAATGACATAACAATTATACGATGGATTGCAAATGCAGGATGCTGTAAATGGGAGTCCTTCTCGTACATATACTATCATTCACTGCTCTTCAATTAGTTTGTTCATTTCTAATAAGCACATGATATGAAGTTGTGCAATGAAATTAACTGACCAATTGTATAGCGAACAATGAAGATGAGGCTGGGAATGGTCACACGGGAGGTGAACAGTGCACCGTGTTCCTAAAGATAAGTCTAGCCTCACGAATTTGAGACGGATGAAATTAGAGATCTCAGATGTTCAGAAATTCGTAGAGATGGGGTGAGTTTTGAATCTTGGAAGAGGAGAAGGAGACTGTTTGATTCTTGAAGGTGAATGGAGGCTGCCGAACGGCAGAGGCGATTTGCAACTGGTGGAGATAGGGCGGTAGGTGGTGGTTGTGTGGTGGTCTGCGGCGGCAACGACAATTCTCAGTCGCAGCATAAGGGGAGAGAAGGAACTGTAAGAAGTGGGGGTAGGGTTTAACAGAAACTTGTCTACGCTGGGTAATAAAGTAAAAAATGCGCCAAAATTGGCAAACTGGATAATTGTGGAGGTATTGGGCCGGAATTATCCTTTTTTTAATCCAAATGAAGGGATTGTCCTCTGCAGCTTTTTGCTTGAGGTACACAAACCACCCAGCCACTATAAATATAAACATAACTTCCTCAATGTTATGGAAATAAAGTGAAAGTGTAGATTTACAATCGATATGTACATAATTAGCATATGAACACAAATACACCCATATCCACTCCTCCCTTATCCCGCCCCCCCCCCCCCCCTTTTTTTTTCTTTCCTCCTAATAAGTGCTAAGCAATGAAGGTGAAAAAAGGGGAAATGAAAGGATAGCTCTTATTTTCTTTTTGCTCAACCTTTCTATTTTAAAATTTTGATAACTTCTCTTATCTTTGTCATAGTTTGAACTGGGAGGGTCATCTCCAATCCCACTCTCGTAAGGTGGAATGACGTACAAACAGTTTCACTTTAGTTCATAATGAGATAGTCATGTGTATATTTTGAAAGGCCAAGAAGGCTATGTACCACAAACTCAAAGCTAAGGGAAATGATTTGTATTTGACCCCCCTCGAGAAAAGGGAATAGCAGACTTGTCATGTCGAAAAAACTTCTATCTATAACCAACCAACCAACCAGCAAAGAATATCCGCTTATTTTTTCAACTTAAAGCTACATAAAAGTTTGAGTTCATATATTTTAGGAAACAGATCAAAAGAGGATACGCAAAGAAGATTATTAAATAAGTGTCTATATCCGCATCCAAGAAAGAATGAAACTAGTAAAGCCTCTGTCAAGTATGAAAATAACGTCAGAAAAGTTTTGGATGTTAAAACCGAGAACAGACAGCACGGTGAAGGGAACTAGTAAAACTAGAAGAAGAGAAACTACCAACAATTCAGGTTAATTTACCTTGCTGCAGTACACCACCCATTAGCCTATTAGATCCCTGAACATTTAAATTTCCAGAACCAGTGTTCGCAGTCAAATTTAGCCGGGTACCAAGACCAGGCACAGACAATCCTGCACCAGAGCTGATGTTTCTCCCAATGTTGCCTCCACCGACTATATTTCCAACTGAATTTGACATCCTTGGACCTGCATTTCCCAAAATTGTGGACATCCCAAGGCCTTGAACAGAACTTCGATTACCAATTGCTGCAGAGGTTGGAAGAATCCCAGGAATAGAACCCCCAACACCATTATTGTTACTACTATATCCCGGGTTACCAACAACACTCATACCACCTCTACTTGTCATGCCAGAATGACCATGAGAACTTCCCTGGGATATCTGCAATCAGAGATAGACAACACAATGATGGTTGTGTCCTAGAGTTTGTAAATGCGTGTGTGAATAGAGAATAAGAAGAGAGGGAAAAAAACAGATGCAGGAAAAGTTCGGAAACTAATTCTAATCGATGTTTGAAATGGTACAATGTTAGTAGTATGTCTCTCAGGAGCTTTTTAAAAATCTTCACTTCCAAAATCAAATCTTCTTTCCCATTTTTCAAAAAATGCATTTGCTCCACCATCCCAAACTATGTTTTCACCAAGTGTAGGCGACAGACCAAACCAAGAAATTATTCAAAAAAGCATTTCCTCTCCACTATCTCAAATTATGTATTCACCAAGTGTAGGAGAGAGACCAAACCAAGAAATTATCAAAATTACCATCTTAGAGGAACTTATTTTGTTATTTTCATTTATTTAGGTAATCTACTAAAAAAAATAGAAATATACAAACCTGTGAAAGGGCTACCGGAATATTATTTGATGCAAAACGACCACCAGAGAGGCTATTCCCAGATTGTTGGACTCCACTTGAAGGGACATTATTTATTGCTGTGTTTCTTGAACCAAGTGTACCCGGCATGTTAGGAACATTGAAACTTCCATGAACGTTATGAAGGCCCTGAATACTTCCTGTGAGGAAGAAGCTTTCTAGTACATTTGCTACAAAAATCAGAAAGTAATGACAATACAGAAAACAACTCACCAGAGTGATGATAAAGAGGGGAGGCTGCACCCGATTGAGGAGAGAAAGATGAAGGAAATGAGCGTCCGGAGTTGTCAGGAAGATTTGAAGCTGACCCGTTCAGAGATGACTACAACCAAATCGGAAAAAAATTGAGTGTGGACCACTAAATATTAAAGAAGTGAGCAGTACTCATTCATGCATCAACAAGACGTCTAAAACTGAAGCGAACAAGAATATCTAATTCATCAGTCAAAAGGAAACAAATCATACATAGAATAAGAGTTCCATGACTCTTGTGTTCCATTATGCAAGTGTGTGCTTAAAAATGCAAACTTTGACCAAATCTAATATATTATTGGAGTTCTCAGAACTCCTCTGGCGCAACATGTTGGCTTTGTGTAGTGGTAGGCAAGATATTCTAGGAAAACAAGAGCTGTCTAAATTGGCCTTTGATCATATATATTACTTTAACCAAAGTATACATTGGAACTACATTACTTACGACAACATACCCAGTGTGGTCCCACAAGTGAGATCTGGGGAGGGTGGGGTGTACGCATACCTTACTGATGTTTGTTGGGTTGGGTTGGGTTGGGTTGCGGGGGGGGGGGGGACCTAAATGGACATATGGGTAGATATAGTGACAGATTCAACCGAGCATATTAGAATATGATTATCGTGCTAGGAATGAAAGAAAGACTACTCCAGAGTTTGTATCACCTAATAAATTAGTTTTAGTTAACACCTCGTGTAGCGAGAGGAAATCACATTCACACGTGATAACATTTTTTTGTGATAAGGTAAACGTGAGAACATTTAAAAGTGAGGTAACTACAAATAAAATTATGTTCTTATAAGAAGAAATGACATGGTCAATGTAAGGACTGCAATGATTATCACAAAAGAAGCCCGAGCCACCCACCACGACCTAGAATACCTGGATGTTAAGAGAAATAGTGAGCGAGAAAGAAAAAGGAAAAGAATTGCATGCAACCAAATATTCAATAGTGGACACTAAAAAACACAAACTAACATTTACGGACAAACTATTGAAGGAGTGAATATGTGACAAAAAGCTGATCCACTGGAAGGAAATGACAATTTGCATTGAGGAAGTAACAAGTGAAGTTCTAGATGTGTAAAGGCTGCATCATACCATAAAAATCTTGGTGGTGGAATGAGGAGATACAAAGAACTATAAAAGCACAACGGGACTATAGGAACTTACCAACAGCAAAAGAATCCTTTAAAGAACATAAGAGAGTTAACAAAGAAGCTAATATGGTTGCGCCCAAGAGTGTGGCCAAATGGTCAATGAAGTGGGTTGAGAACCATGAGGTCCTAGGTTCAAATTCCAACAGAGACAAAAACAGTAAGATGATTTTTTCTCATTTGTCCCTGCCTTACTGGACAAAGTTACTTGGTACTTGTTGCTAGAGGGAGGTGACAAGTATCCCGTGGAATTAGTTGAGTTGCGCACATGCTGGTTCGAACATCACAGTTATCTAAAAAAATCTAATATGTTTTCTTTTAGAAGGTAAAGTAGCTAATATGGTTAATAGCGAAGCTATAGGTAAGAACTTAGAATATAAGTTAACACGATCAAGAGAGAAGGGATAAAAACTTGGACAAGGTTAAATGTATTAAAAAATTCCCAATGAGATAGTGAGATCAGGAGATACTATTTTGATCAATTGCCAAACATAAATTACGAGGATTAACTTTTAAAGTATAACCTCAACTAGTATAAGATTGAAGCATAATATAGTTTTTTTTTGTAAAAAAAGAATAATCTAGCACATTAACAATACATAAGTAATGAACATAGAGTGCAAGTTAACCAACTAAAAATCAAAATAAAATTTGCATCACAGATAAAAATCTTAACAAAAAAAACAATATCACGAACAAAATCTCAACCCTCACAGTGAGACAAATAATTTTGAACACTCAAGAGATAAGGCAGATAGACATGGGTAATATGTTGTTCCAAAAAGAGGAAAGAGATAAAAAGAACCTAACTGAAAAAGCAACAAATACACAAATGGAACACGAGTATCAAAATACAATAAACTCTGAATAGAAAGATGAATACATTGAGTAACCCTGACATTGTAGAAATGTCAAGAGGTCATGCAAAATATTTTCCCTGTCGTACAGAAGCTTCCTTTTCCTTTTCTTCAGAAAGGTTTTGGGAGAATAATTTTTGAAGCCTTTCCAATGTGTAATTATCAATTATCTGTAAAGCAATGTGAATATAATAGGCAGTCAAAAAATGCTATAATCTTTACCATCAACATTATCGAAAGAAGAGAACATCGTAGCGTATTAAAAGTGGTGGGGGGGGGGGACTAAAAACCTTGAGACAAGCTGAGAGAAATCCACTAAGCACATAAATACGTACTCTTAAACAAGCAAATTATAGAACATACGGTGCAAACTAGTGGTAGCAAATGGACAGGTTGGGTTTATTTGGACAGGTTGAAAACGTGTATGATCTAACCCACCTATATTCTTGTAAGAAAGAAATGGGCAGTTACGAGTCCTAACCACCCATGTTTAATGCAGGTCAAAAACTGTAACTAGCTGTTATGGTCAAAACGGGTTTGGCCGATTTTATATAGGTGTAATAAAAAATGTTCATGTTTTATACATAATTTACAATAAATAGTTAAAGTGGAACTTAGATTCTAATTTACTCACACATTCTACTGGAGTTCCATCACAACTTTGGTTAGCTCAAACTCTTTATCAATGTTCATTTAGATCTTAGTATTCCATACAAGAGAAAGAAAACGTCGGCATAAAAGAACAGTGGAGTATCATCTCTGCCTTAAAATAGTTCATCCTTATAGTAAACTCTACAACAACTGATATATCAAACACAATTACAAGAGCTTAATTTCACCTTGAAGATCTTTCCATTTCATACAAGAGAAGAACACGTCAGTGAATAAGAGCAGTGGAGCATCATCTCTACCCTAAAATAGTTTGTCCTTATAAAAAACTCTAGAAAAATTGAAAAATCAAACACAATTAAACGAGCTTAATTACATTAATTTTATAGCAAAGAGAAAGAGAATTAAACAAAAGGGAAAGTCATTTAAACAGGTGCAACTCATCAAGTTTTAAAACATCGAGTATGATGATTTTTGTTAAATTAGATCTTGAGCCTACCTCACACCCCAAAAGCTAGCTAAAAGGGGAGAAGATTGTCCAAGCCTTATAAGGAGTCCATCCATCTTATTAACCACCAATGTGGGACTTTTGTCATTCTTTAACACCCCACCTCACACCCTAAGCTCATTAACCACCAATGTGGGACTTTTGTCATTCTTTAACACCCCACCTCATGCCCTAAGCACTAGTGCGTGGGCAATTTTGATTTTAGGGGCCCCGACATTGGGTGAGATGGAACTTGACTCTGATACCATGTTAAATTAGGTCTTGGGCCTAACGCACACCCCAAAAGCTAGCTTAAAGAGAGGAGGATTGTCCAAGATGTGGGACTTTTGTCATTTTTTAACGATTTTCCCTCTCTTTTGGCTCAAGTATAAAAGGAAATGTAGTATATGTTGGTAATGGCAATTATGAGTAATGTAAAAAAGCTCACACTAATATAAATTAAATTCTCAGACTATTCACATTTTTTCTGTTGTGCAACAAAGCACAATAGCATATCCTACTACACAATCAGGCAGCATCCAGTAGTTACCGAAATTACTCTATTTCCATTTTTAATTAGACTGAATATCGGGATCGAGTCATTAAATCAAGAGTATCCACCACTAATTGTGTGCATTACTCTTTGGTTCCAACAGAAGAAACTCCATGAAGATGCTATCCCTTTGACCCTATCTAAGGCAATAATTAAAATCACAAGGTCTCAGTTCAGCCTCAAAGAAGACATAAATTTCGCACAAGCAATACAACTCCAGGCTTTAGGTGGGTTTTTCAATGTACATCATTTGTTACTTCGACCGGGAATCCAAAGCAGTGAGTGAAACATTTGAATTGTTTCCAGTGAGCACTTGACAGCTTTTAACACATTTCGAATCCGTATTCGATCCATTTTTATTAAAGGTTGAACCTTTATTTATAAAAAAATATATATATGCCAGTTTGATACTTCAATGATATATAAATTACAACAGGTGAAAAGAAAAGGCTTCAAATCATTTGCTCCAACTAAATTAAAACAATGAAACACATCCATAAACTAAAAAAAAAACACATAAATTTACCAGTCTTCCACACTCAAGAAAACAAGTACCTAGAACATATCGCCGGAGCCAAAAAAAATTAGGAAAAATCATGCAAGCAAGTAAAAACATTCGATACAAATTCAAACCCTAACATTTTTCTTAATCCATAAATCGACATAGAAAATCGAGAGCTGTATATCAATTGAAAAACAAAAAAAAAAAAACTAGAAGAGAAGAAATGGTGGTAACGAAACGAAGCAAGAGAGAGCTATTACCAGAGTAGAGAAAATAGCGAAAAAAAAGCAGAGATCTGTGAGAAAGATTTGAGTAGTGATCTATGATGTTGATGAGAGTGGAGCGATAAAGATTGAAAAAACAGGAAAAAGTGAGAAGAATAAAAGGGCCGAAACTCTAAAAGCCCAAACACAATTGTTGTTTGCCCCGAAGTCACACCACTTGGCGATTGGGATGGGGACACGTAGGACTGATTGACGTAATATCTCTTGTCCGATTTTACCCTCGCCAGTTGGCGCGTGCTAAAATACAAATAATCTTAGCCCATTGTTTTAGTATATAATACATTTGACTAAATTTGATTTATGGATAACAAGTACTAACTATTTATGGAAATATTTGAAAACAATGTTGTAATACTCTCTTTGGTTCAAAATTCCTTTTCATGGACTCAAACGATATGAATTTTTATCAAAGTTTTAAAATGTATACTTAAGCTCATTTCATTTATTTATCTTGCTATTTCATTTCAATTATGTACTTATTTAATTTTATCTTGTCCGCTTTAACTAAACAAGCTATAATAATATACAAACCTCGTATTTTGATCATCTCGATTTCAAGTGTCTTTAAGTCACGTTTATAAATTTAATCATATTGTTTTAAGGGTATACACACACTACATTTACATCAATTTATTAAACACGTGATATATATCTTGTGTCATTGATGGATGAACTTCAATAATAAAAATCAAATGAAACAAACGATATTGAAAACAAACTCAAACTTAGAAAACGTCTACACTAACTAAAAAGAAACGCTTCTTTTATTTCAGTAAACTCCTAGAAAAGAAAATAAAAGATCACCTTTCTCTAGATTATTATCTTATACGGAGGACACAACCAATTTATCTTGGATTTTACTCTTTAAGGTTACATAGCAAATAATTTTCCTTTTTCCGTACCACACTATTTGCTTGCATTCGTTTGGTGCCTTGTTGTATCACTAATACCCCATCGCTGGTAGCAAAAGTAAGGAGCAGCCGAAGTCATATAAAAAAATAGGGCGGTGCTACGTTCATCCATACTTACCTGGATGGAGTTTATGGGTGATCTATAAGGCCCATGACCTAGGTTGATGACCTCCATTGCACTTTGGAGGGTGCCTGCCTAAGATCTGCCCAAGTGTGGCAGAGCCTACGTTATAATTTGTGAAAGAGGGGGCTGCGTTCGCGCGGCCCCTGCCCAATTCTTAACCCCAATGTTTCCCTGGCCCAGCTTATTGCTTAGTTTGGCTTATGTTCCGTGAATTGTTACCGAGTTTTGGCCCAACTCACTGGTGTAAGTTTGGTCCATACACTGGCAAACCGCTTATAGTTGCATATTAGTAAGAAATCATTACCAAAATATATATGTAATGACGATTTAGTAAATTTACAAAATACTATTTCAAATATAGTTAATCTTCAGAGTTTACTCAAATATAATATACCTAATGATGTTTACTTCGAATCTCATTCCGTAATATTATATATGATACGTGACATATTGTTGTGCTATGTATGATTGTTTCTAGCAATGCATGTGCAATAAATAATGGAGCTTCATATGAAGGTACTTAAATCTAAAGCATATATATTGCTCTGGGTTTTTCATGATGCGATTGACAAGTGTGTACAAAGAGTAGTAGTTGACAGGCAACAAGATTGAAATCATGACAACTGATTGTGTTCTATAAAAAAAAATACTTTTTCCACTCACACCTCTTGCATATTAAAGTTCAGAAAGATTAGGATGGATTAGAGTTACGATTGAGGGTAAAAACTTTTCATGGACACGAGCACCATTTAAGTGAATGAAAAACTCTCAAACACAATATGGTAATACTGATCAATGGAATTTGTTTTAATCAATTTTCAGTGAGGGAAAAATTCCCAAACACAAGCTTTCCTATCTTCTACGATGCAGGGGCTGATTTAGGCCATTGGATGGGGTCCCAGGAATCAGTAACTTTTGTTCGCATCTTATATTGAAAAGCTTAGTTTTAAAAAAAATAAACAAAATTCACATATTTTCATTGATAGGCCAAAGGAGAACCGTTTAAGTTTCATTACTCTTGGTCAGGGGTTCAAATGATTCTATTTTAATTTTTTAATGTAAGATTACTGAAATCCATAAACATCAAATCATGAATTCGGCTCTGCTCCGATGAATCATATATGACAATGTTGGAATTATGACCTCCTTAATTCAGTAAAGGAACACGTACTAACTACCTGTTCTTTAACGTTTGAAAGTTGCAGTAAACAATTTCGTAAAATAATAATCAGTTAACAACTTCGTATTATTTATCACAACTTCAAACAACACAATGATTACACACCTATGTAATCTAAGGAATTATAAACTTTAATCCCTAACTATCCAAGAAAAAAAAAACCAGGTTTAAGTCTTCCAAGTTGCTCCAACTTGTTAGACTTGTCCGACGCTCAAGACTCAATTGCAGTCAATAACTATTAACTACAAACTCACAACAATTTCTCACAATCTCGCTGCACTCCCAAGTAAAATACAGAACTCTCTCAAAACTCTTTGATAGTGTTTTGATTATTTCTCTATGTAAGTGAGCAATTTTCTCTGAAGAAAATATTGTCCTATTTATAGATTTGAATTCCTCAAACTCAGTCTTCCTTCTCCAAGTTGAACTCGACTCCTCTTCTTTTTGTTTATTCGTTGAAATTCTCCTTTTCCTTGCAGGTTTTGAATTATAAGAATAAAACTGTGTTCTTATGTTTACGCCATAATTTACAGCTTATAATTATTATTTTTGCCGCTTGACTTTGTAACTCGTTCCTCGCATTTGGCAGTCTTCAAAATCATCCTTTACTCTACAGACAAGCCACCACTGATCATGTGTGTCAATTTGATGACACTGCTCTAGTTTAAGTTGTTTGATTACAAAGGATACCCGCAACCACTATCTTTGGGTGTGCATAGGGTAAAACTCCTATTCCTATGCAATAGCTCGCAAACCACAATTAAGTTGTTTGTGCATTTTAATTATTATTTTTTCACTTTTTGTGATTTTTTTTGTTGGATTGATTATATTTCTACTGTACTGCTGATCAGACTTCCAATCACACATGTAGTGGGAATAAAATTTTATAGGTTTTAGAACAATCTTAAGCTAATATATATACATTAACTAAGTTAACAATCATATTTATAAATAAAGAAACAAGTGTGAGTTTCTGTAAACCTAATGATTTTTTTGGGTATACTTGTATTTCTGTTGAGAAACAATGAAAATTATAAAAACTATGGAAAAGAAAAAACAATGTTAAACTATGTGAAATTGAATAAAAATACCCCTTGTTAATAATTTAGTTTTAAAATATCATTGACATCAATAATTTGGTCTAAAAATACCCCTATATATTATCAATTAATGAATCAAAATATCATTTTCCTAATGAAAATATTATGTCTTTTCTTTTTAATCACATTTTATACCTAATATGTGATTTTCATTGGATACTATACGAGTAATGAATCATGTTATTACGACAACATGTTGGGTGGCCCTATATATATGATGATTAATTGCGTGCACCAAGTAATAATTACGTAGTGAGACAAACATTTACATAGAATTATGACACTAAGAACTTGCTTTGTAAGCTCCATTATTTTCCAGCAATTTCATTTTATCACACAGACTTTATCCTTTTTTCTGGTTGGTCCATTCCCTTTTAGCTTCTTTTCTTTTGGACTACTTCTTCTCTTCATCATACTTCCCACCGCAAGTGTTCCTTTTTTCCTTCTAAGCATAAAGTGATACATATGGTATGTGATATGAGTGGTTATTATATGGTAACAGGTATGCACACACCAACAACGGGTCGTGGTGGAGTGATAAATACTCTTTCATTCTGAGATCAGAAGTATAGAGTTTGAGTTTCCCTAAGTACAGAGTCACAAGCACACAGACTTTTAAAGAACTAATACTATTGTTAAAGAACTACTACATAAGTTGACAAATGTTTTGAGTTTATTGAACTTTATAAGTAAAATTGAATATTACAAAAAATTTGAAAGGAGAATTTCTTTTTTTAGTAGTGTTTGGATAATCCAATTACGTACGTGAATATGGCTTATACTTTGTGAAAGATGGAAATTAAATGGTACTTGCTATCTTATGGGATAAGAATGACGCAATTTTCTGCTTTTTAAAATAATTGTAGTAGATAAAAAGTATATATGCGATCAATGACGACTTCCTTTTCTTTTATGGCAAAAGAAATTAAAGCTCACAAAAGAATATTAGAGTTTTAAACCTTTTAAATTCCTAAAAAGGTAATTTACGTAAGTGGCCATGCTTCCTACGATTTTATTCATTATTCTTTAATTCTTTTGACAAAAGATGATGCTAATATTGTTTACGACACTTTTTATCCAATGGAATAGACACACTTAGACATGTTAAGCATTATACACAAAATACGGTGTAATTAATTTGGTTAACATAGATATCCTTGGAAGACTAAAATTTCCTCTTATCCTCATCGACCTTTCTTGTTTAAATAGTGTAGTCCTCATCATGGTGGAGTGATAAGTATTCCTTTCTCATTAACTCGAGGTTTTGTGTTTGAGTCCCCCATTATGCCCCAATTGTCGTCTCTAACTACTTCTACTACACAAAATCCTGATAAGATGGGTGACTCGAATGTTTCACCTCAAATTTTGAGGTTGTGAATTGAGTCTTCAAGAGTTAAAAGGGTGGGATGGGGCTCTGACAAGAGGGATGACTCGAATATTTCACCTTCAATTTTAAGGTTGTGAATTGAGTCATTGAGAGTAAAAAGGGTGGGCCGGGGCTCTAACAAGAGGGATGACTCGAATGTTAAATCTCCAATTTTAAGATTGTGAATTCAGTCGAATAAAAAGTGTGGGCTGGGGCACTGACAAGAGGGGTGACTCGAATTTTCACCAGGAGTGAAAAGGGTGAGGTGGGCCGGGGGTCTAGCGAAGGGTAAGAAAATAATTAATTAAAAAATGATAATTACTCCAGTACGCCAAGAAATCTTTTAATTTCCTTGATCAAATTAAAATCCTACCACAAAAATGTCATTCCTGTATTAAAAACATTACCATAATATTCAGTTCCATATATATGCAAAACAAGATCCTAGTTGATAAAAAAAAAAAAAAAACAAGTAGTAGAACATAGAAGATGGATGAAAGTAAAATCAAGAAAATAGAAAGAAAAAATCCTTAAAATTACTACTTGTAATTTACTACTAATTAATATAATTAACCAACCACATCAACCTTGACGGTGCACGATAATAGTCGCCGGAAAATGGAGGCAAAAGCAGCGCACGATATCTCTTTAGCCCTTCTAATTCCTTTATTACATTTTCTTCTCCGGCCACCACCACTTGACTTGCGACTTTTTTTCTTTCTTCCATAACATCTCATTGTTGCCTTGTCGTTCACGCGCTCTTCTTCTCTTGAAAAAGTGTAGCTTCTCAAGTATAATTGCCTGCATGAAATACTATCCACCACTTTTGGTTTTGCATAAATATTATTATTACTGTTCATTCTTGAACTCACGGACTTTATGAATTCCACGTCGGATTCCGGCCATTTATACAGATTTATGTATGTAGCTCTTACCGGTATTGATCTCGCGGCGACAACGTCGTTAACGCAAGTTGATATGCAGGCGGAGGCCATGATTCTTGATTTTCCGGCGAGTGTTATAGTATGTGTGGAGACAAAGAGGATTAGGTTTTAAGACAAGTTTTTGTTTATGTTGAAGGAGAAATATAATAAGGTGTGGAGACTGGAGAGAGAGTATATATATATAAAATTAATAAGCGTATGAAAAATTGATTCCTCCAACCTGTTGTTTAAGTTTGGGACGGTTAAGTTTGTTATTTACTCATGAATTAAAAATATCTAAAAGTTTGGCGGATACGTAGTCCAAATGATCCACGTATCTTATAAAAATATACATATTTTATAAAATACTTCTTTTGTTTAATATGTTTTATGAAACCGTGATAAATTAAAAAATTACATATTATTACGTAATTAAATAAATTATTAAAAAACAATTAAAATTTAACAGAAGTTGATGGGTTGGGTTAATGTTTGAGATGTGCTCGGTGGGTTAGGTTAATGACTCACTATTTAGCATATTATCACCCAATTTATTTCCGTTCGAGGGATATTTGACATGTTGATTTATTAACTTAATATAGTTTAGTCGAGCTAAATTTAATTTTATCTGTTTGTCGCCTATTTAACTCCCCTAAGAGTGAGTTTTTTTTTTTATATATAGAGTTTTTGTACTATTTTATGTATGTAGAAATGTTACTACTTATTTTTTATTATAGCAAAATTTTTTTGAGATCATAATTAAGATATATTTGGATTCATGAGTGATTGAATTATTATTCCTCATGGGGTTTTATCATTTGGTTTGGTGGGGTACTAAAGGGGTGTAGGTGGTGAAAATATGCAATAATTTGGCATCATTTGAAGGAGTATTGGTAGATATCTGTACAGTGTTTTCAATGAAAATAAATTAAATTGGTCTATTTTATAAATGATTTTTTTACATTAGTAGAAATAAGGGAAAGTTGCATAAATATTAGCAATAAGCAAAAAAAAAAAAACCATAAATTAACTATAAGTGAGTAAAGAATAAATATTTTGAATATGGTATTTTTCCTATAAATGAGGTACCTATTATATATATATATATATATATATATATATATATATATACACACACGCTTAACTTAAATTATATAGTGTATTTATACACATATATGCATAATATAGTATATCGTATGTTATGTCCAACATATGTTATATTCATATCTTGTAAGTGTGAAAGGTTACATTCAAAAGGAGAAGTTATGGAGGAGGAATACGAGGATGATGTGGATAATCTTTTTTGTTTTTAAAATACTACAAATTAAATTTAGTATATGATATATGTATGCATAGTGTTTATGTCAAGTATAGTTAATATTATTGCATTATTTTATTATTAAAATTTATATTATTGGTCATATAGATTAGAAAATTTCTAAAATATATACCGAAACGAAGAAGAGATTGAAATTTTTGGGGAAACTAGATACGGAAGAGAGAAGGATTATTGGGATTTTTGTGGAATTTGGGCGCTAATTATGCTAGGTGATAATTAGGGCTTACGTGGTTTGGTTTGGATCGATTATTGATTAAAACTAAACCAAATCAATTTAGTTGGTTTTCAAAATTTCTAAAACCAAACCAAATGAAAAAAATAATCATCGGTTTGGTTCAGTTTAGTTCAGTTTTTCTAATAATTTTTCTGAGGACGTACGTATCTCGATAGACACAAACACCTAGTACATGAACAATCCACAGAAAAGCTACTGTCAGTTCAGTTAAGCAATTAAGCAACACTAGAGTTATCATTACACGAACAAAGTGATTCAATTAAGAGAAAGTGTGACTATTTTATGTGAAGTAGGGTAGGTAAAGACTAAAATGGATTTTGATGGACTTGGACTTAGGATTGTTATAGTTGGGCTAAAGTGTTGGGCTTGAGAAAATGGTAAAGTTAAAGACTTAAGTTAATTAAAATTTAACAAATTTTTTATATTTTATTTATGAATAATTATAAAATTTATATATCTAATTTATCAATTCAGTTTGGTTATTTTTGCGGTTGTTTTTTAGTAAAACTAAAACCAAACCAAATAGTATCGGTTTTCAAAATTTAAAACCATACCTAACCAAATCAAACCAAACCAAATATCAGTTTTTTTAATCAGTTTGATTCAGATTGCTGTTCGATTTGATTTTTAATCATATTCATGAACAGTCCTAGTGATAATAATGTTTTCTCTATATTTAATTAGGATAGATATTTTAGGAATATAATTTTAAAGTTAAAAATTTAAATTTAAAATAATTATATTTATGTAATTTTTAGAAGGTAATTGTATCTTTTAAAATCATCACTTGAAAAAGTTGTATCCTATGTAATTTCTCCTAAAAATTAAGCTAGCGTCTGATCTCAAATTTCTAAAAAAAATGGTAAGTCATTTTTGGATGAAGCTGCAACATGCACTTGACCATAAATTTTAAGAGAAATATTTGACTTTATAAGAAAATACGATTTATAACCACAAGTTTTAAGAATTATTTAAAATATCCATAACTTTGTATTATCATTATATAATGAAAATGTTCCGTAAAAAGTTATGACAATGAACATAATTAATATGAATTTGAAAAAAGAGGAAGAAAATAAAAGGAAAATACTATTGATTTGTATACGAGAAACTACTGTTACTACTTGTAATTGGTGTTTTATAGGGAAAAGGGAAATGATCGACTAGTTTTCGAAGGAAACCGATTTAACTTATGATTTGAAGAAAAATCGATCTTTCAAAAGAGTCGCCACTTAATTTTTGAAAGAAATTAAGAAAACTTAAAATTTTCAAAAGATTTAAACAGATTAAAATCAATTGAAATTTAAAGGGGTTCGGGGTTCAATTTACATTCCGAGAAGGTGTTAGGCACTCGGAATGTCCGCTAACTTGCGGTTGACCAACGACTTGACTAAAATATTTGACTAACTTAAAAAGAGTAATTAAATTAGAAAATTCATTTTTTATTTGAAAGGAATAAACCTAAAGGG